>SDEE01000088.1:0-111599 GCA_004126415.1 Candolleomyces aberdarensis
CACTGCACAGTCATAGAGGTGTGTCGCTGATCCCCTTTTTTATTGGGCCTTTTGTGGCATTGTCTCCAATTGCAACAGAGGAACTACGATTAGAGCGCGCTGCTAACTACATCCGGCAGGAAATAAGTATGGGTATTTTGCGGATTTCATGTCAACCCCCGGAGACACATTGGGACAGTGCCACACATGGCCGGAAGATCACTACAACTGCGAAAAGCTAAGGATCTGCAAGTCCACAAGCACGCGAATTTCGAGAAGAGCTTGACAAAATCTCGATATACTTCACAAGCTAACATAAAACGAGTATACTTGAGTCGTAGTCTCGGATCCTGAGGCCGTAGCGAAGTGAGGCAGAGCTTGCTGGGTATTAATTTTTCGTACTTCAGCGTGTGTAGCACGGGTTAAGTCTCGTCCATATTCAAACGAAGGTGGCTCTCCGATTGCATCGCACGATTTGTGTATGGGCGTTTAAAAGCTTCAGGTTCCAAATCCTCGTTCCTTTCATTTACAACCTGCAACAGTCACAGTGCGACTAGTCTGGCAATCAGAAAGCGCCCTTCCCGTCAATTTAGCTATCTTTGAGCAATCCCATCGCTTCAAGATCTCTGCCGTCCCGAACAACAATGAAAGCGCCTATACACTGCCGTGAAATGAATACGCAGTATGACCTCTGCATATTTGCAGACCATATAATCAGTCTTATCTCGAGACCCGAAACTGCGAACATTGTGACCATCACACATGTGCTCTTTAGTCCATCTGTTCACCCCTTTTTGCGGTCTTCAGTCGCCTCGTGCGCCTCATAAAAGGCAATGTTTCTAGCCAAAGCAGAAATACACATGTACTGGGATGGAATGAGGCTCATGATCGACTCATGTCTCTTGCAGAGAGGTAGAAAGCCTTCTGGAGTCAACGTCGTATCGTCCTCATGTTTGCAATCTCACTGTGCCTCTTCTTCCCATTTCACAATGATATTAAATGGCTTCAACAGTCTGTCGAGTTGGGTTGCCAGCGGCGCATGCACCAGTTCCCACTTAAAAGCGAACGATGTTTGCCCCAAGCCCCAAACTCTCCTTCCCTGCAACCGACTTCCCCTCAAGCATCATTAGTCTCACCTACATCTTCCATGAGCTCCACCACGGAAAATCTTGAATCCGCTTACCAGGACGCTGCAGTTGTGGTAAGTCGAATATGCGTGTCCTACGCAATCCAGCGCTCATTTCCATGCTTTAGTCCGCTCTTGCTGCTGGCATTGCTGCCCAGCTATATGCCTTCTTCAGCGACCCTAAGAACTATCCCCGTACAAGTGGCCAGGGAAATCTAGACAATTGCGGCGGCTTCGGAGGCAAATGCCCGGAGTATTATACCATTGGCAGTTCCTGCTATACAGCAGTGGCTCTTAACCTTATGGCTGCGATGAACGCATTCATTCTCAAAGATTGGCGAATCCGGGAGGCTCATGGAAATCAGTCGATGACCAAATACTGGATCCCGATTGCTCATATAGTGTGTACGCTTACAATCTTCCTTGGGCTATAGAAAATTTGCTGATCGTTTGGTGGTCCAGGGTTCTCCACCTTTTATGCTGGCCTTATCCTAATCATTGTATCATTGATCAAATACGTATTGGCCGAGGGAGCCTCGATAAAATGGGCGTTCATGTTTTCTGTGATCTTATCCCTCATTCCATTCGCCTTTTACATCTTCATGGAGGGGATAAGAGTGTGGAAGATTTTGCTCCAGATGCTCTGGAAGGGAAGGCGCGGGGTGAAGGTTTCACAGGAGGATAGAGATCGTGCCTGACGCCCGCCTTGGGGCGGGCTTGCAACATTTTGGGGTCGACATCCTCTACTATCTTCCTCAATCAGTTTTTTTCCTTCTTGACGGCCCTCTTTTTGACGTTCTTTCCAATGTTCGCCCTTTGGCCTCTGTATGTAATTTATAGCCAAGACTACATCTTCTGTTGTTGATCGATGTAGCTTCGATTGGGTTCGAAGGCGCATCGCGTCGCGACCCTAATACCTCGTAGTCCGGTTGGCCGAACCGTCTAGCGCGGGAACGAGATCACGCTTTTTGTCAGGTGATGGGCGTGAGGCATCTCGTCGCTAGACGGTCCGGTCAAACTCGTTGCGTTTTGGCAGGGCGTCCGTTATCTTCCGCTCTCCTCTCATACCGACTTGCCGTCTTTGCCTATTTCCCTTCCCCCCCTCAGAAAACCAGCCAAGGACTAGTCAAGATGACCAGGAAGAAGTCAGGAAAGCAACGCCGCCCAGTTCGAGCCTCAGCTACGGCTCTTGCCAACGATGCGGGTTTCGAGGGAGCGGAAGAAGGGGTGGAAGGTTTGGGGATCGATGAAAGGGAAACGGGCACGAATGAAGGTCCCACATCCCTGCCACGGTGCGCTCACTATCATTCTTCAAATTACACTGATACTAATGCTCGAAAATGTCGGTTGACAGGGATAACCCACAGCGTCCAGCTGCTGGACCCAGTACCACAAGGAAACGAGCTCCCAAGAAGGCTTTTGTAGAGAAAGCATCTGAGGTGCTTTCGTTACTCTCTGAAGCTGGAATTAGTCCTTTCGAGCTTGTTTCTCAGTTACTGGATGGCGACAACGACATGTACCGTTCCTACCGCGCGGAATTATATAAGGATACAAATAAACGACTTTCTACCATATTGGACTTGATATCTGGAAGTAAGCCTGGCCGAGCAAAGCTGAAAGGCTGGCTGAAAGGACCTATCGGCACCTCTGTTGTGGGGAGTATCATCCATGACGAGATGGACGAGCTTCGCTCGGAACACCACCTCAAGGGACTGGCCGATATCGACCTCGAGTACATCAAAGACCGGGAGCTTCCTACCTTTGTTGATGACGCACCGTTTACGATGGAGCTTTTGCGTGCTGCGGCACAGACAAATCGTCAAGCTGAAACGAACGTCAAGAAATCTCCCGAAATCGTGAGTTTGATTTATCTCTGCATGGCATCGTAGTATCTCATTCATCACTAGGTATGTGATTCAATAATGCGACAACTCCTCTATCAAAGGTCCAACCGCTGCCTTGGATTTGGTACCGAGTTCGGCCTGTACCTGTGGGCCACGGGGTCAGCGAGGGCGACGATTGAGGCCATACACAACTGCGGCCTTTCCGTCTGCTACCAATCAGTCCTCAACAGCCTCGATCACCTCGCGAACCACTGTATGACACTAGCCGCCACCGTTGGCTCCGGCCTCCATGCCTTTTGCTACGACAACATCAATCTCAGCACATCTATTCACGTCGAGCAGCGGGGGTTGGCTTCAACACCGGGAAAGGTTACTTCGGGAACCTTGGGAATTATTTACAAACTCCCAAATGCGACGCCTGAAAATATGGCACTACAACCGATACTCGACCGGATGCGGGATCCCAACTATAAGGGTCTCGATTTCTCCCGGGATCTTATACCTACCGACGAACAATACGAGTCCATCCTCCACCAGTTCAAGGTTCACGTCATCAATGTTTTATTTTCGTACTGCAAAGGACTCAACAGGGAAGACTACAGTGATGAAAGCCTGAAGCCCAAGCCACGACGACCCTTTCCGCCGAACCACAAGACAGAATTCTTCCCAATTCGAATATCTACAAAAGAAGAAGCTTCGATCCACGGCAATCTCATGTACCATGACGAAGTGTACCTGACGATGCTCCAACGAGCCGCCGATGAGTTGTCGAAGTGGGCCATCGCTAGCATTAACGACCAGCACACCAATTCATGCATCCGCTCGGGCCAGATCCTCCGTTCCGATGATCTCAACAACTATCATCGGCGCCTTGTTTTTCAGCTTGGAATGGGCCTTTTCCATGCCGCGCTCAATCTTGCGTGGGCTCTTCTCAACATCCACCGTGGAATACTCAGCCAGAAGGCCTCGTTGACATGGTGGTTTGCAATTCTTGAGAAGACCCGTCTCGGCCAGCAAAAGCCTGATTATCATACCCTCTACGCTACCCTGATCCAGATTCTCGAAGGCGTTGTGTTAAGTGCGTGGAAGGAGCTATGCAGACTTGATGGGAAGACGTTGGAGGAGTACGCGGCGTTGAAACCGAAAGCAGAGGAACTCCATGAAAAGGCTGCAACCTTGCTCACAGACTATCTCACACCCATCCCTCTTCCGTATGGTCCCACTGCTGGCTCCTCTGATGAGGAAACTGTTCCAGTTACGAGCACCCGTAAAGCTCCACCACCGACAGTACCACCTGCCGTTCCGTCCGGAGCCGAGGATGATCCTTCAAAAGATCAGGTCCACCAGAATCTGCGACTACTCGTACGTGATGTGCTATACCTTCTTGAGCTTGTTGCAGCAGTCAAGGATGGAGATTTCGGACGAGTTGAGGACATTCTTCCCCATCTTGCAATGATCTACCGTGGTGCTGGAAGCAACAACTACTGCACCGAGTGCCTTTTTATGATCCAGAATCTCAAGTATATCTGGACTCCAGAGTTTGGGTGAGTCAAATGTCTTTCCAATCATTACTACCAATCTGAAATATGAATTGTTCCATAGCGACATCATGCGCGACACCATGATTGTCAACCCTTCCGGCATTCCGGGGCATGGCATTGCGACCGACATTAACATGGAGTACACCGTTCGAGATGTGAAGGTGAGTTATGGCCTCCCTGTGGTTCCCACTTATCTCATTTGAATTTATGGCTAGGACCTCATCATAGCAAAGGGTCTGCAGTCAACATGGGATCGTGTTGGGGATATCTCTGCGGCAATTGCTTATCTTAAAGAGATCAAACGAAAAATGGGTCAAGTGCTAACGCTTCCCCATCAGAACAAAGGTCATTCCGACGTTGATGTCTCCCACCTTGTATGGCGCATCGTAGACAAGATTGAGACTGACGGGCTCCTCATCTTCACCAAGAACAGGCGGGGGAATGCAAAATCAAAAGCGACACCGGACTTGCTTCTTGAAGGGGAAAAGAAACTCAAATCATCAACTCTATCAACGTTCAACAAGAAATTCAAGAATTTCGTTGCTGGACAACCAGAGAATTGCGAAGATGAGTTGGGAAGTGGTCATGAGGCCGATTCATTACCCCCCTTAGAATTAACAGTATTAGAAGAACCCTTGTAACTGAATCAAATATTCTATTTTGCTCCCTGTCTCTGTGCTATAAACTCGTGAGCCCTCCTCTCCGCCTCCTTCTGCCTATGCACTGCATCTGCCTCAAATACATCTGCCAACTTCTTCCGCTTGTTTACTGGTTGAAATTGGAAGGTCGACCGTGCAGCAGCCTCCGCACTCAGCTGCTCGAGCCGTTGCATAATTTCTTCTCGTGATGACGACGACGCGTGTGTTTGACGATGGCGCTCCTCAGTTTCCATCCGAAATGCCCTTCGATTTCCCTCTATCTCCTCGCGCTCCTTCTCCAGCTTTCTCCTCTTCTTTCTCTCAACCTCCTCCAGCTGCTCCTTCTCCTCCAAGACACCTACTTCAACATCAAACAAACGGATGACATCAAAAATCTGTTTTGCCCATTTCTTCTCCCAATCCTTCGATTCGCCAATTGCTAGGGTCACTTGCTCAAAATTGACAACTTCATTAGGATGGATTCGGACCAACATGTCGATTGCTTTATCGCTGAGAAGGAGATACTGTGGTCGAACAGCTTTGAGGGGATCCTGTTTCCAGGTGTCAAATCTCCACCTCGCCAGCCGAGACGCAAGAGAGGCACGCCAAGGGACCCGGCGGTAGTTCGGTGTTGCTACTGATGTGCTGCGTTTTTCGCCTTGGGCTTCTCCTTCAAGCGCCTTACGATGGGGATCTGTTGGCGTGCCTCGGTATTTGATATTGGTGCAGGAATCCTGGTACAGTAGCTGTCCTGGAAAATAAAATGAGTAATCAAATTTGCTGTCGGCATGTACGGTGCTATTGCAGCACCATGGCCCTGTGAACTTGAGAGCTGTTTGAAATAAGCACACATTGATAAATCTGTAAGACAATGGGAAGCGAACCGTCATCTGATTCATCATCATTCGAGCGCGTAAACGTTTTTCGGATGCATATCTCAGGATGCTGGACCAGACGTAACATTGAGACTCCAGTGCGCTCGCGCTTCTTTGCCTTCACAGGCAATTTTCCACAGATCGGGCGGTCAGGATCCAAGATCTCGTTGGAGTTCTCCTGTTCTTTCAAAGCAGCCGTCAAATCGATTGTTTTTGCCCAAGGCTCGAACATGATCAGATGAATGGAGGGCGTGACACCATCCCGGCCGCATCTTCCACCTCGCTGCTGAGTGATGGTCATTTCTCGCGAAATACCGTACTGAACAACCCAATATACATCCCGAACGTCAAGACCCTGCAAGCTGTGTGAGCGAGAATATCAAAAAGCGCGAATGCCGTACAGTTGAAGCGGCCTCAGTAGCATGTAGTATCTCGCAAACACCATTCGGATCACGAAAGTCATCGTAAACAACTTGCAGGTATTCCTCGGACATGTAGCTGTTGTAGTGTCGGATAATGCCTTTTCCACGTCGCTCAATCGGTAGCTGTAGATCCTGAAAATTTTTGGCAGCAATTGCGCCCTCAACACTGTCATGGAAAACAATACCCTTCCTTCTCCTCCGGCCTTCTGCTCTGGAACCAGTTTCATTCGAAAGAAGGAAGTCCAAGTTCCGATAGTCGGAGAGCTCGCCAACAATCTCGTGAATGGCATATGAGATATTTGGCCTATTGCAAGATAGTTTGATATTGCAGAGATTATCGTCGTCGAGCTGTAGCCGTTGCTTTACAACATGCTTGATGTGTTTCGGCAAGGTCCCGGAGAGTGCGGCAACTGTAACATTCGATCCTAGCCTTGTTCGAAGCTCGGCAAGATAGTTCCAGGCTGGGCGAAAGGCAGGGAGGCCGTAAAGACTGGTGCCCATCGTATACAAGCAGTGAGCCTCGTCGATCAGGAGGAAGCGAATCTGTTTGATGAATTTCCGTTGGTAGAGAAGCCGAGCAAGTCTGGGAAAGTGACCCTTGTCGACAAAAAACTGCTCAGCTTGCACCACGAGAACAGAATAGTGACCGGAAATAATGTCCTGCTCAAGTATTCAGTGTGACTGCCAGACAGTAATGTGCAAGGTAGCCTTTTCCAAACCTGCCAAAGATTCTCATCATTAGGAGTATCCTCGTTGATAGCTAGAGCCGAGATCCCACAGGCACGAAACTCGAGAACTTGCATTTCCTGGAGCTTCTTCAGCGGAGAGACAACCAGAGAGATGTTTCCAGGCGAGAGGAGAGTCGGGAGGACCATGCAGAAAGTTTTTCCGTATCCAGTACCGACGTCGATAAGGGCATCTTTGCCGGAGCACAGTGCTATTGTTGCCTTGAGCTGAAACTCGCGAGGTACAATTCGACGGTCGCCAGAGGCCACAAACAGTGCAAGCGAGGCTTTCTTTCCACAGAGTTCTTCTTTCTCAGAGTATTCCTTCCAGAATTCGTTTTTGATAGCCTTTTCTGAGGGTATGAACACGTCGTAGAGCTTGCGAACCTCTTCAATAGCATCGAGAGCTATAATATGCGAAATAGTCAGCTCTGACACATCGGATAAGGGTTCAGGGAGCGTCTGCATAGACTCCATAATTTTTATTGGTGTAGGAGTCGGTCTATTCAGGCAATAGCGGGGGGAAGAGCAGACGGGACGCGTCTGTCGCGTAAACAGTGGGCTGATAGCGGGCGCCCTGCCAAAATTCGACGAGTTTGACCGGTCTGCCTATCAACGAGATAGGCCACGCGCCTCACCTGATCAAACGCGTGATCTCGTTCCCAGGATAGGCAGACCGGCCTTCCGGTCTAAATACCTCGTGCGAACGACATTCCCGAAGGAGGGAAATCACGGGAATCTCCGAGGACACGTCGTCGCAGTGCGCCAGCTCAGCCTGTCAGGGAGAAAACATATCCACCGCCAACCCCCCTTTCCTCGATGAAGCTCAAGGAAATCCACAGGACATCGACATTTGCATGGTCGCCGTCAGCCTCTCTGCCGTTGCTGGCCACCGGGACAGTTGCAGGCGCTCTCGATGAGTCCTTTAGCAACGAGAGCCAGCTCGAGATCTGGGCGCCGAATTTCCTCGACCAGGATGAGTATGATCTCGGTGGGATAGGGCAGAACGGGCCCAGGGGCTCTGTACACGACACTGCACGGTGCGTCTGCCCCCCCATCTCGTCCCGTATTAATCGAATGTAATGTGCGATTAGATTCAACCGCCTCGCATGGGGCTACGTGAACCCAACCCGCCCCCAGGGCGTCATCGCTGCCGGACTCGAGAACGGCGAACTCGCTCTCTGGGACCCCGAAAAGATTCTGAGTGGCGCGGACGCTTCCTCCTCTCTCATCCTCCGCAACCCCACCGCCCACACAGGTCCCGTCCGCGGATTGGACTTTAACCCTATCCAAAACAGCCTTTTGGCCTCTGGCGGTGTAGGCGGGGAAGTCTATATCTGGGACCTGAAAGACCCCAGTAAGCCTTACACGCCTACGCCTGGATCGAGGAGTACGAAGCTTGATGAGATGACGAGTGTCAAGTGGAATCAGCAGGTGCAGTATGTGCTTGCCGGAGCGAGCAGTACTGGGTACACTGTTGTATGGGATTTGAGAGGGAAGAGGGAGGTCGTGGCTCTTACGTACAGCGGGAACGGTGGAGGAGGTGGACCTGGTGGGTTGGGAGGCGGACGACGCGGTATGAGCGATATCGCTTGGCATCCAGATAACGTGCGTTCCTCCCTCCAATTCACGATATCTTGGGATCTAATGGCTCGGTGAACAGGCTACGCGCGTTGTAACATCCTCAGAAGACGATTCATCTCCTATCATCATGGTCTGGGACCTGCGAAACGCCCGTGCTCCCGAAAAGGTTCGTTCGTCTGCTTCCCTGCCCTTACCCCATACTCACGCCCCCTTCTAGATCCTCACAGGCCACGAAAAAGGTGTCCTCTCCCTCTCCTGGTGCAAACAAGACGCCGACCTCCTCCTCTCCTGCGGCAAAGACAACAAAGCCCTCTGCTGGAACCCCCAAACATCCGAACTCATCGGCCAACTCCCCTCCGCCGACAACTGGGCCTTCCAAGTCGACTGGTGCCCCCGCAACCCCGACCTACTCGCCACCGCCTTTTTCGACGGTACCATCGGCATCCACTCCATCCAATCGACCAACGAGGACACCAGTGCGCCTCCGCAGAGTGCAGTGCAGCTCAAAGAGGATAATGGAGCGGACTTGTTCAATGCGCCTGGGTTCGCGAGGAGTACGGTGGGAGGTCAGACCCTCAGTATAACGCAGCCGCCCAAGTGGCTGAAGCGCCCGATTGCGGCTACGTTTGGATTTGGGGGGAGGCTTGTTACGGTTTCGAATTTGGCTGGAGCGCAGGGGAAGAACCAGAGTAGTGTTGTGCATTCGAGGAAGGTGGTTACGGAAGAAGAGGTTATCGAACGGGCGAGGAAGTTGATCGAGGCTTCGGCGGAGGGAGAAGGGTTGAAGGCGTTTGCGGAGAAGAGGAAGGAGGAGGGAGGGGGAGGGGAGGATAGTTGGAAGGCCTTGCTTAGTTTGTTCCGGGCGAATTCGAGGGAAGAGCTTGTTACGCTGCTTGGGTTCTCGAAGGAGGAGGTTGGGAAGAGGGTGGAGGAGGCTGTGGAGGCGCTCAAGGCGGCTAAACGTGCCTCTGAGCCCTCTCAGGTTGATAGCGACACCGAAGGTGCAGGACAAGACGAAGAGGAAGATATCACTGCTACCGAACGAACTACGAGCGTATCGTTCGCCGACCCCATCGTCGACTCTGAAAAGACACCCTCCGAAAGGACTCCATCCGATACGAGCACCACTACCTCCCACATACCTCTAGACGGAGAGAGCACCACGACCGTTCCCAGCTTGTTCGGAGAAGATGACGGTCCTGGGACGCCCCAGGTCGACGCTGCTGGCCAAGACTTCTTCTCTACCCTCGCTTCCTCTTCCTCGCAAGGTGTAGCAGGAGGACTAGGAGCTGTCCCGCATACCAACTACGGCCTGGACTCGAGCGTCGCTGCTACCATCGGAAGCGGGCCCTCAAGCATCGGGTCGTCGTCCGAAGCCGTTGTGAAGGGGAATACGTTCAGCGTGTATCCTCCTGGAGACGACGACGCGGATACCCCGACTTCGACCACTGCGACAAGCGCCACCACCACGAACGCCGGCAGCACCTCGATTGATCGGCTTGTTACGCAAGCGTTGGTCTTGGGCGACTTCCCGTCGGCTGTGAAGCTGTGTTTGGAGGCTGATAGGTTCGCGGATGCCATTCTGTTCGCTGTACGCGGAGGACCAGAGCTCCTCGCCAAGACCCAGAAAGCGTATTTCGACCGTGTCCTTGTTCTTCAACAACAACCAGGGAAGAAAGCGCAAAAGGCAGCGGGGTACCTCAGGCTGTTCGAGAGCGTGGTGACGGACGACTTGGAAGACGTGGTGCAGAATGTCGAGTTGAAGGAGTGGAGAGAGGTGTTTGTTGTCATCTGCACGTTTGCGCCTGCGGACAAGTTTGCGGGGTTGGTGGAGCAGTTGGGTGCGCGGCTCGAGTTTGAGTTTAGGCTTGCGAAGGAGGAGAGGAAGGAGCTTGTTGAGGCGCGCCGAGCTCGTGCTAAGGGTGAAGCAGAAGAAGATCTGGAGGACGATGATGATGACGACGACGACGACGACGAAGAGGATGAGGATGAGGAGGACGAAGATGGGGAGGACGCGGTGGAGAAGGCGAAGCATTTCAGGAAGAACGCGACCCTTGCGTACCTCGCTGCGGGCAAACTTGAGCGGCTGGTTAATATCTGGTCTGAAGAGCTCTCTGAAGATCTCACCGCCTACCTCGCCAAGCAATCTGACGGATACGGCTCCTCGTCGTATTTCTCGGCCCACGCTAATGCCCTTCAGACGTTCATTGAGAAGGTGGCGGTGTTTAGGAGTGCGACCAAGTACAAGGACGAAGATGTCGGTGCAGTCACACAGGCGAGTGAGGGAGAGAGGACGTACAAGCTTGCGGCGTTGTATGACAGGTACCTCGAGTATGCGGACCTTTTGGCGGGTCAGGGATTGTTGAAGGAAGCCGAGGAGGTGTTGAGGCTTACGCCGGCTGCGTACAAGGGCGCTAGTGGACGGGCGAGTGGGTTGCAGAGGCGGAATGCTGGTGCGGTTGCTTCGAGTTCCAAGGCCACGCAGGGTGCTGCGACATCGGGACGTGTGCCAGCTGCAACAGCCACGGCCAGGGGACCCTATGCAACATATGTTCCTCCCGCGCAAGTGCAGGTGCCGCCTGCGACGACGGGGTACCCTTCGTATCAACCTGCTGCGGTGCCGGCTCCTCAGCAACAGCCTTATGGACCGACGACGACGTCAAACACGTATCAGCCATCGGGATACCAGCCTTCGGGATACCAACCTTCAGGATACCAGCCGCCCAACCCATACCAGCCTACGTCGGTCTATGCGCCTACCCAGCCTGTTCACCAGCAACAACCGCCCCCTGGTCCCACCCTTCCACCACCACCTCCCCGTGCCGGTAGTGTTGCAGGGCAGAACGGGAGGGCCGGTACGCCTTTGCACCAGCAAGGATCCGCTCAACAGCAACAGCTTCCGCCACCACCACCGAAGAGAGATGCAGGAGGATGGAACGACGCGCCAGCTGTGTTGCCTAGTGCGCCTGCTAATAGGCCCAGTGCGTTGAATTTGGGTGGGGCGAAGCCTGCTGCGATTACTAGTCCATTCCCTAATGCGCCTGGTGGAGGTGCTCCGAGTCCTGGGTTTGCCAGTCCGCCTGTTGGGAGTCCGTATACCCATCAACAGGGTCAAGGTCAGGGGCACCAAGCTTTGCCGCCTCCGCCTAGAGGTGGGAGTGTACCCCCTCCGCCGCCCCAGGGTCCGCCTAGAGGTCATCAAGGAGGGCCTGGGGGACCGCAGAGGCCTCCGTCGAGGTTGACAAATCCGTCGCAGGGACCGCAGAGGGCTCCTACGCCTGGTCAGTATGGAGTTCAGCAGCAGCACCACCAACAGCCGCAGGTGAGGGCTCCGCCCCCGCCACAGGGACCGTATGGGGCTAGGGCTACGCCTCCCCCGCCTCAACATCAAGCTCCTGGACCTTATGCGCCTCCTCAACATCAGCAGGCTCCTGGGCCGTATGCGCCTCCTCAGCATCAGCATCAGCAGGCTCCGGGGCCTTATGCCCCTCCTCCTCAAGTTGGCCAACACCAGCAGCCACCTCAGCAGCAACACCCTCACCCTCCTCCTCATCACCAGCAGCAGCACCAGCAGGCTCCAGGACCGTATGCGCCCCCGGCTCAGGGTAGTGCGGGTGCACCGCCACCACCGCCGCAGTCTGCTGGTCTTGCAGCTCCGCCTCCGCCTCCTCCAGCAGCGTCGGGAGGGCCACCACCGCCACCTCCTGGAGGACCGAGTGCGGGTGGGCCGCCCCGTCCTGTTGTTGTGAAAGCTGGACCGCCTGCGCCCAAGTATCGTGAGTAGCTTTCTTCTTTTGTCGTGGTTAGTGACCATGGGTGGATGCTGATGGTTGTTTGTAGCTCCTGGAGACCGAAGTCATATTCCTGAACATATCAAGCCTGCGTATAATGTGTTGGTGGATAATTTGACGAGGATGAGGCAGACTACGCCGGTGTGTATCATTTCCTTTCCGGCTCCGTTTATGAGATTGAGTGAACGGTTTGCTGATATGCTCTTTCATAGCCCAACCAGAAACGACTTGTGGACGATTTAGAGAGGAGGTTGAACCCCCTGTTCGATGCGTTGAATTGTGAGACGTTGTCGGCTGGTGTGGTTGAGCAGTTGGTTGTGCTCACCAGAGGTGAGTTGCTTCTTCGTTCTCCTCTGTCCATGAACATGCAGCATACTGACTGACGAACTACTCTAGCTATGGAAGCCCGAGACCGTGCAGCTGCGCTTGCGATCCACGTTGACCTACTTACAAAGGGATCGGTTACGGATGATATTGGATTGTGGATGGCGGGTGTGAAGCAGTTGATTATGAGGTTGTAGACATCTTCAAGCTTCTTTCGTCCTTTCATCGTACAGTGTTTCATTTTTCTCGAATGGTGGTCGCCTCGCATAAAATGGCCGATCTGTCTTCTCTTTTGAATTTCGCGTTTGTTGTTTTCTCCTTATGATTATGATCACGATGAATTTGGTTCCTTCTCTTCGTAGATTTCTCTCTGGTTAAAAATGGTGACTGGTTCTCATATATTGTGTGTCGTGTTTGTGGAGCTTGAACTGTGGGTGGAGATCGAAACTCCCAAATCAGGCTTCTTCTCCGAAGCTGCTGCGACCCATCGTCGTCGACCACGAGCGCCTAATGTCGCTTGGTTGTGATCCACCATGCCTCGGAATCACGAGCTTTTCAGCAGAGAGATCACTCAGACTGCTCTCGCTGCTGTAGACGTCCTTCAAGGGCATGGCTTCAGTTGCTGCTTGTTTGGGAGCGCAGCATGCTGGTACTATGGAATGCGGCACCGAATTCCCCATGTGAGTGAGCATTGGATCCCTATTTTCCGGCAAGAGCGCTAATACAAGTGCTTAACGTTGATTAGGACGTGGATATCGTTGTCATGGACGATTCTGGAGGACACGATGCAGAGTACTTCAAAGACCTCATCGTGCAAGCCGACCCCAACTTCTACCTCGTGGCAGCTCGAAATCCTGAAGATACCTTTCAAGTTTTGTGGTACCGGATCCCAAAACGTGCCGGATCGGGGGCAGCCGCATCCTCGTCTGCATCAAACTTCGACGACAGTAATGCTCCTGATAACACTCGGCATTGCAAAGTCGACATTCTACTTCCAGGTCCAGAACCTCTGAGTATACCTTTTATACCTCAAGACCGAATCAAGTATCCGCATGCGGACACTGTCAGCAGAGGCGCACATAGGATACCTTTGATGCCTTTTCTCACTCTTGTTCTGCTCAAGGTGCGAGGATGGTCTGATCATCGAATCGATCATCGCCACCGGATGAGGGACAAGGTGGCTCAAGACGAAGATGATGTGGACCGTTTGCTCGAGCTCGCTATCGAGAAGTACTCGACGAGGGTGGAGGACGAAGCTGATTTGTGGGAGGAATGGTTTATCGATGAAGCCGAGTTTTGGGTTGACGAGTATGCTGAGGAGTGGAGAGATTCTGAGCATGCTTGGTCGGAGATTGGGTTCGACGTTCAGGTTGAAAGTGACTCTGAGTGACGGTAACAAATGTGATTCGGACTGTATTATAGAATCTATGTGGAGCAACAATCACGAAAGCAGGTAGTATCCCTGGATCCTGACGTTTGAAGCTGTAGCGAAGCGGGCAGGGTTTGTCCATGATCAACTGTTCTTCCGCGGGCGATCTGAAAGTTGATGCATAGATTAGTTGCGTTCGAACGTTCTGGGTTTCCCCCCCTCCCTGTCTTCACACTGCCTGCCGTCCGTTAACGTCCAGCCTACCGTGCATAAACATATTAGCAATGAGGCCAGCTGGTCATCCGCCCAAGCGAATTACATTGTCCATGAGCGCTGCACAAGGATTGCTTCATAATTCCGATGGCTACCACCGCGATGATCCTCAGTTCTCGGGTCCTGTCACAACACGGGAGTATCTTGTCGACGATGTCGTGGGCAGCAGCGTTACCAAAAAGGTATGTAGCTTACTGATCAACTGACATCTCAGCGGGAACATACCGGCGGTAACAGGCCGCAAGTGCTACTCTATTGGTGAAAACTTCGGTCGAGTCTGCCAAGACCTGGTTCGTGGTAGGTGCGTCGCACAATTCGATGACCCGCATCGCAAGGCTGCATGAACGATCCCCGATATGGCGACATGCAATGTCATCGGAAGGTTAATCTTACGACCCAAATCTTTCCGAATTATTCATCGTGAGTTCTTGGTTGCGTGTTGAAGGTTACGTCCCGGAGCTTTCGCAACCGTAGAGGCAAGAGAAACAGAGCCTTAAAGATTGACTGTAGGAGCTGCGATTCAGACCAACAAGCCCTTCGAAGCACTCACATTCATCTACTACCACAACACTCTCGATCAAATTACCATGTCTATTCTCATCACTGGTGGTGCCAGCCAAGTTGGCAGTGTCATCGCTCAGCAGCTGAAGGACGCCGACCAGAATGTCATCATTGGCTCTCGCTCTGGCCGAGTCCCCCAAGGGTTTGAGTCCGTCAAGCTCGACTGGATGGACGATTCGACTTTCCAAAACCCCTTCAAAATCTCGGGAATCGACATCAAGTCTGTGTACCTGTTGTTGCCCCCTGGATATGTTGACCCTTCCGACAATATCAAGCAGTTCATTGACATTGCTGCGAGCAATGGAGTGAAGAGGTTCGTACTCCTGAGCGGCAGCGCCGTGGAGAAGGATGCGGAATTTGGCATCTCAAAGGTCTGGAAGTACCTTGACGAGAAGAAATTGGATTATTTTGCCCTCAGGCCTACCTGGTTTATTGGTATCTATCTATTCCAGGCTAACCGATGTTCTATGGCCCTGACACCCTTCTCACCTAACAGACAACTTCCTCGAGTTTCACGGGAAGGATATCAGAGAACACGACGAGTTCAAGAGCGTCATGCCCAATGCGAAGATCCCTTTGATCTCGGTCGCTGAGATCGGCCGGGTTGCACTCAAAGTCTTCTTGAGCGACAAGAACGAGCGCACGGACCAACGTATCATTGGCCCTGAACTCATAACTTATGACCAGGTACGTCTTGTTATTCGCACTAGTCCTTCACCGTTTCTGATTCATGCGATTGAACCTCTTCAATAGGTCGCTGATATTCTGACTGAAGTCCTCGGTCGGAAGATCACCCACAAAGTCGTCACCCCTGAGGAACTGACAGACTACTACTCCAAGGCGCTGGGATGGCCTTTGAACTATGCTCAGTTCTTAGTACAGGCTGAGCAGTATGTGGACGCAGGATCGGAGGAACGTTGGTGGGGAAATCCAGAGAATATCAATGGGAAGGAGACGGTCAGGGAATGGGCGGAAAGGAACAAGATTAACTTTGCGCCCGCTTCGAAAGTTTAAATTCGACGTAGTTTCTACTGAGCTGTATTATGCCAATTCCTTTAAGCCGACCAGAATTCTTGAAATATGAGTACTTAGCTCATGACAATGAACAAACGTAGGCTGCAGTGTGTGAAGTCCATTGTCTCTTATCCAGTCCAATGCAGGCTAGAAATTGCTAGCTGATGGGAGCTTCTCAGTAGCATTGTATAGTCCTCGTATCAGGATACACAAAGCTAGATTACTTTCGTGTTCTAATGTAACCGTGATGCGTTCCTCCAGAGGTGCGATCGGCCGTCATGGCCCGACTTTCAACTGTCTATTACGTCGGCACCGGCGCCCGGAAGCTCGGAGTTGCTGAGCCAGTTTTGAACCTTCTCAGATGCATTAACAGTTCCGGCGACGCCGAGGGGAGAAGAACCTAGTATCAGTGTAAGAACATGGTGAGAACGACTGGAATACAACGATCGCAATTTACTATCACTATTCAAGATCCCAGTTTCCGTTAGCAGCTCCAAGTCCTCCTGGTCTTCATCCTCTTTGCCGAGGTAATAGAAGGGGGGATGAGGGAACGTACCACTCGCTCTCTTTAGCCCTATCGCCGCGTTGGGAGTTGGGAGTTTACCATGTGAGCCATTTCAAGGAAGTAACCAAGTTGTCCGGTGATGAAGCAGGGCTCGGTTTGGTCTATCCTGCGGTTTTCAGCAACGGTGCTGGATCTCGCAGCGCTGAATGAGGCAGCGGAGGCTGCGCCAGCGGAGTGGACATGTTTTCTGGCTGGGAGAACAAACTGGGGGACTTCTTTCACTGAGGTATAAATGAAATCGGTAGGAAGGCGGTCGTTGCAAAGGATACACATCGCGGCAAGAGAATTCGAAAAGGGACACAGCCACGTTTCCCAAGGCTCAATTTACGCGTCGCGTCGCGACCACCGCCTTAGAGGGCCTTGGGTTGATGGGTCATGGTAATGACGAACCGGCGGCACTGTGGCGCTCAGGCGACGTCTCCAAATTGGAGGAAACCTTTTGCGCATGGCCCCAGTAGTTGAGTGCCCTTGCAGATGTTTGAAGGGCTCTTATACGCTGCTACCAGGCCTTTCTTTCCAATGGGGAAGACTCACCACTAAGGCCTGAAGCGCCAGTAGTAACGGACAGGTTCCAAGCGCGAATTACCTGAGGTTCGGGAGATAGGAAACCGCAGACATCGTCGACCAAGAGCTTGTGGTTTGTTTGAGGAGGGCCAAATACAGGGTAATAGTTCTTGGTTTGCCGCTTTACAGCACTAGAAGCTCAGGACTTCCTTCAAACACAGCGACTGAAGTCGTGGCTGCTTGATAGAAATATGATTGAGTCCCAGGGGAGAACTAAGGATAGATATGTATCATTCGCCGTGTTTCTCTGAAGCAAGATAGGTTTCCTGTAGCGTCTTCATTGAAGAAGGCGTTATAAACCGCTCAGGGTGGGCAGCATACCAAACGGATTCCTGTCCGTGTATGGAACACCGTTTTGCTAGCGCCCCCTCCTTTTGAAGCAATGTATCCGAAGGGTTGGGCGATACGACAAACTGAAGAACCCTCATCACCACCTTCAAGCTACTTTTGATATATGCGACTTCTAGTCGAACCCAAGCTGTCCCTGGACGCGATCGACCTAATCAGAGCCCTGCTGCGGCCGAAAGTACTACTGTCACTCACCAGAGTATCTCGGCATGCGATGGGTGAATGGGTCAACCCAACGACTGCGCAGAATGACCTCTTTGTGAAAGAAAAGATGTCTATGTTGGATATTCTTGAAATCAATAATGAAGGGATCCGTGATACTTTCCACCACTTGCGAGATCTTATTAATTTCGAGATGCTCGGAATCGTGAGGAGGCCTCAGCCGGACCGTTTCGCGATCGTATTTCAACGCTGTAAGCAGTCCTTGGATTTGGCCGTGCATGGAAGGTGTCACGATATTTTGTTCTCTGAGTAGGTCGTAAAGGCGCGGAGATGGTCTTGAAGCCAAGGATATGAGAGGCATTCGCCATGGTAAATACGGTCGAGCGGGGTCGGCCAAATCCTGTCCGTTTTCGAATCGTTGATAAAGTTCCTTTTGCTCGGAGATGTGTTGAATGGCGAAGACCCGGAAACGAACTTCCCCTCCCGCGACATGAGCATCTGGGCGGCGGTGAAGGTAGAAAAGCCCAGACGTTCCTGGCGGAAACCTTCGTCCGTTCGAGCCATACCATATCTGAGTATATGGAACGGGTGAAGTGCCAGACGAACCGCGACCGAACCGGACACCTGGATTTGCAACACCCGAGAGATCTATCAAGTCTTCCAGTTTGAGTTGACGAGGATCGAGATTTGTGATTGGCGTCAATCTTGGTCTCCCCCTGCAACTCTTGACCTCGACCTCGACTGATGCTGCAACTTCGGATGAAGCAATTCTAGCTTTAGTAGACTTCTGACGTATGTGCGGCCGTATCCAGCGAACGTGTCCTGGGTAATCAAAGTCTAAAGGGGGGCGTCGTCTGGACATCTTGAAGCCTCGCTCAAAGGGTCGATTCTGAGTTCGTGTGCATCTGGCAGGAGCAGTCTTGAGCGCGCATACTCCATAGGAATTGGCCTAATAGCAGATTAGCTTCCGCCAAAGACTCCTATCTAAGACGTACAGCGGATAGAAAGAGGGAAGTCTTCGTCGTAGTGTGGATACCACGACAAACCCGCGCTGTGGTCGTGCCAGCCATGAAAATCAGCTGGTCGGCTTAGTCAATCCGACACAAAGATTCCTGAAAGCTGCGACGCACCAGGGGGGTCCAGTAGGGTTCACTGCTTGTAGACAGTTTGAAACTTGGCCCGTGACGGCGATATTGACGTGGTGACGTCTGAACAGTGAATTCAACGTCCTGGCCAGTCGCACCGCTGGGCTCCGACATTTGCACAGCCATCAAGATCCTCAAACCGGGCCGCGAAGGCGCAGTAAGCGCCCGGGGTCGAGGCTTGGTCGAGGCAGTGGCACTCAGCCTGCACCTTCGTTCTAACTTCGACCCCCATATTGCACTCAGCTTCACGGTGTGAGTCAGATTCTGCGATCACAATACAGAAGCATATCCTAGGTTCTCAATTTCCATTCCTCCGCCATTTTGTCGGTGTCACTCCGTTACTAGAAGATTGGACAGTTGGGGCCAGTTTATCCGAGGTACCACTACAAAGGAATTTAGAAGTTCCGGATCTAAGAGAAGAGGGTGGACCAACGGTGGGCTTACTCGAGTCGGCTGCTGTATGCGAGAACATCTGTGTGCACCTGTACCGTAATCACCGCATCCAACGATTCGCCATTTAGTACTTCATGATTTCACTGATCTGTTCAAATATCTGCGCATTTGGAGCCTATTAATAATCTACGTTCACTGGCTGAGGTGGTAGCTCCCTTGCGGGCACAGATAAAGCAGTAGGAATTGTGACCATCCCGTCTGCGCGGCGAAGAAGATGGCAATAGCGGGTCGAGTCAGAGGCACTCGCGACAGTATCTTCCGAACGGCTGCAGCACCAGACGGATACAGTCAGACGATCTCTGCTTTTTTGCCCGTCCGACAATCAAATCCTTGAGACAGTCCAAGACTGGACAGTATCGAGCCAAAATAAAGGTGTTGCAGCTGTAAAATTTAGTCCGGATGACAGACTCATTAATATAGTAACATCAAGCTCTATTGACTCCAGGTACTCATGTATAACCTTTCAAGGTAAGTTGAACGGAAGAACCATGTGCACGTTCATGTTAGATGACCCCACGCTATGATATTTGTACGCTTATTTCCCCGCAGTCCGAGGCTTCCTGAACCTTCCTTGTGATTCTTTTTGGTGGCTTTAACGGCAATAGAAACAACAGCCAGTCTATCCGGCTTCGTGGAACGATTAGAGCCCTTTATTAAACGCCATAAGCTCGAATTGTCCACCAGTGCGCGTGACCTATTCCCGGTGTATCAAAATCTGGCTGGGTAATCAAGGAGTCTCGCCGCCAAGGTTGAGCGTACTTGACATGCATCGCTCCAGTATAGCATCCAGACCATGGAAGCAATACTTGAGAACGACAGAGTATACTTCAATTTCCCAAACGCATTGCTTCTAAGGATCAGACCCGGAAGTATCGTATTTCCGGCAAATTCGCGAGGTTGGTTTCATTGGATAGGTACGTCGTTAATTGGATCCTTGAACGCAGGTTCCTTTTCTCATTTCCAACACGCGTTATACATGCTCCTACGTATACTGACAAACGTTGCGCCTTGACAGCTGCTTCTAATTATATATGATACCAATCTCATCCTGCCTTCCCCACTTGAGCCATTTCAGTATCTTTGGACATTAGCGCACGCCTGAATATGGAAGGGACTGCGCGCCGGACAACGTTTTCTGTAGATACAGTTCCCTCGGAGCTGTCGCTAACCAGGGTATTCTTGTCCGTGTTGACGGGGTTGAAAACGAGTGCCGACACCACTGTTCGAGTTTTTACGTTCTGAGATTGCCGTAGCAGAAGCAGCATGCGGGTGGCGAAGATGGGTCCCATAATCCCGAGTGCACTTTGAAGATTCCACCGTTGTCACAGAAGCATGTAGAAGTACGTGAATAGAGAAAAGTGAGATTGAGGTATGAATCCGATTTTCAAGAACATCGCTCACCCAGTGGTAGCTATGTTGAAAAAGTGTACAGTCTGACAGTAAGTGTATGCTCCTGGTCAGCACACTTGAAGCGTTTGAATCTTCAGGACAATGAACTTACGTCACTGTCTGGTAATGCTTCAACAATTACGAGATTGACGATTCGCGTGACTGTCGGAAAGCGTTACCACACGAGTATGCGATCTGAATGTCGGTCTGCCTTGACAAAGTCATATGTGATGGAAGGACGAACCAATGAGGACTAGATAGCACAGCCCTCCTTCCCTTCGGACGACTTCAATCGTTCTGTTCTTATGGTGTCTATATCCAACCCAGAGAGTGTATGCCCCGATAAGAAAGCACACTGGGTGACACGGAGGACAACCAAAGTGTGAACCAAGAATAAGTCGCTCATACCGGCACACAAGAAAAGGAAAGCAACGCGGACTCACCGATTGTCCCTGCCATGGTGATATACATGGCCGCTCTGCGGTACTCCAAAAGGCGCCCATTTGTTTGCGTGCACATTGACCCCATCGAGCGGTATAATGGTCCCGGAAGACGACCTACGAGGACCCGTTAGCGATATAGAGCTTTGATGAGGTCGAATATTTTGAAGCACCTTTTATTGTGGTTTGGAATATCATCCCAGTTACGGTGACTGGAACAGTGAAAGTCTGATTGAATGTCAATCTTTAGAATTTGGGGTGCCCGGGAGTATCTTAATGCTCACCATATACAAAACAATAAACAGAACCAGCCAAAGACGCGTGGCTCCGAGGAGTGCGTAGAGACAGAGTGATATAGATACTATGGATAGTAGGGGAGGATGAGGAAAGATGTCAGACTTCCTGGAAGTGGACAAGATACCACTTGGCGAAGCAACACTCACACTCAACACTGTGTGCGCCGATCACGAACAGGACTGAGACCATTGCTCAGTAGAATGAGCGCCTTTAGTCAAAGGTAAAAACACGTACCCAGTTCTAGGACGCGGAGTCCTTCGCAAACCTAGAGAGTGTTGTATGTGGTGAGGTCCCCATAAGCTAAGCGAACATCAACACTGATTTGTCTCACTTTGAGGCCAACTACCAGATAGAAAGGGTTAGCGACTACATGAACCACTTTTCAGGTTGGCATGAATGAATCGGAGAAAGTAGGCACACACATATTGTGAATGTTGCTATGTAAAATAGGTTTCCATATCGGGTTGTGAAATATAGCACTTTTCCGAACGTCCACTTTTGAGGCCATACAACGTTGACCTAGAAGTGATTCATGAGTGTGGCAGCGAGAGACGCCTTGTAAGCAGACGACCAACTTCGTCTCCCATGGTGAGAATGAAGTGATATAGCTTTTGCAGTATTGTGGAGCAAAGTCTTCAGTAAGGGCCAACCAAAATTGAGAGAGGGAAACATACGTATGCTGTAAACACAGTTGCTTCAAGGGACCGGTCGCGTTGAGCTTCCCTATGTGGTGTGTACACGGATTACTTGTGACCCACCATCGATGTACTGTGAATGCGTCGACAGCGTAAGCAAACATTGGGACAGAAAATATGGCGGACTGACATCGGTAAGGATTTTGATCCTGGCGGACACTATGCCCACTGCATCTGGGTCTGACTGTGACATGGTCAATCAACGCACAAGAGGTTTTCTAGGTGAGGTTTGAAAGATTGGTTAAGGGGGATATCGCTCGTTTTAAACAGACCAGGTAAAGGCCCGGCCCGGTTTCAACCTTGTTTTCTTGCAGTCTTCTTATTTCATCGCTAAGATGGACTGTAAAGCTACCGTAAACCAGCCGTAAAAAGAACAATGGTCAGCAGTATGAACTTTATAGATAGATATCAGTGTGTGCGTGCTATGTTTGTGTGTGGGGGCGGGTGTGGGTGTGATGGTAGGTATACGGCATGATTGAACCTTTTTAGTCTATTCGTATATACTTTCTGTTTGGTCCGTTCAATCTTATTTAGTAGATGGCACACCAACTCCATGACCGATGGTACCCTGGGCCATTTCTTGCATTTTGTTGCTGGCATGACATGATGGGGGGTTGTGATGTTATTCAGAACTAGTCGTATTTGCACATTTGCACATCAACGTGATGACTCGCGTCTGTAAGTCGCCCTTCAATAAGTTCGCCCAATGTTGAAAACGCCTCTGCACGATACTCTGGAGCTATTATCACACAAGGTAAGAATTAAGTGGCAATTCAGAACTTTTGTGCCATACTACGAGCCCAGACCTAAGCACAGTTTCGACCGTTTCGTGATCCCTATCAACGAATTGGGTTTGAACCAATAATGACAACGGGATCCTCACGCATCCGAATCGAGCGACTCCACTGAGCGCAGTAACTTCCTCTTCCCATTCACCTTGCGAATTTCACCTGGGCCAGTAAAACCAAGACACCTTTGGGCTTGGACGATTGAATGAGCAACGTTTCGACAAGCCAAGTTCCTGAGCCGACCGAGTCCGGATCGTTCACTTTCATCACATTGGCAACGAGAGCTTGAACTCGAGCATTCCAAAATTCTCTGCGGATAAGGTCCAGTGCAATATTCGACTGCCCTAGGTGTAGCTTTGTGTAAATGTCAACAAGAATGACAGATGCAAAGGTGTCGACGTGTTTGGCCTCATTGAGTGCATGCCCCAGAAGTTTCAGGTGGTTGTTGTTGTTGTTGTTGTTGTGAGATCGACAGCCAGGTGTGCGCGGCCCTGTAGCATCGCAGAAAAACTTTAGACGGGTGAGCGTACTGATCGAAATTCCGCCCTTGAGTGCGCTTGGAAGTGATCCGTTCCCTGTAAACTGATTACTGTAGCGGGCTGTATGGACGCAACCGATTTTGGACCGTTACGAAGTCCTTCGGTGAAAAGATAGGCAGCCCGAGCCTCGGACACCGTTACACCTTGCTCAATCAATCACCCCGATGTCAGTCGAGACGCAAAGGTTCCTTGTTTGAGTCAAAAATTGGCCCAAAGTGCGTACACCTCAAGAAATAGGCAGCCAAAACGCCACCATTACGCGTTACGGCTGCCTCCATACAGTCCTCTACAGTATGGGCTTCACCACGGGTGTAGAACCAGGCAGATACATTTCCAGTTTGTACTTCTCCGACAATCAAGTCAACTTCTAAGCATGAGTGACGATCAATGATACCAATCTCATCCTGCCCTCCCTATTCAATATCTCTGGACATTAGCGCACGTCTGAATCTGGAAGGGATTGCACGACGGCCAACTTCTCCAGTAGATCGAACTCCCTCGGAGTCGTCGTCGCTCTCCGTGTTGACGGAGTTAAACATGAGGGTCGATGCCACTGATCGAGTTCTTGAGTCTTGGGATTGTCGTAACATGAGCAGCATGCGGGTGGCGAAGATGGGTCCCATAAGCGTGAGTGCACTTGAATGTTTCACCGATTTCACAGGGGCATGTAAAAGGGCGTAAATAAAGAAAGTGTGAGTTTGAGGTACGAATCCGATTTTGAAGAACATCACTTACCCCGTGAAAACCATGCTGAGGAATCTTGAAGTCTGACGATAGGTATTTACTCGTGGTGAGCGCACTTGAAGCGTTTGGATTTTCAGGACAAGGAACTTACGTCGCTGTACGGCAATAATTCGACAATTACAAGATTGACCATGCGCGCAACTATCTCCGGAAGAGTACCCAATTCTGGATGTCAGTCTGCTTTGACACGGTTATATGTGATGGAAAGACTGACCAAGTAGGACTAGATAGCACAATCCTCCTTCCCTTCGGATGACTTCAATTGTTCTGTTCTTATGATGTCTGTATCCAGCCTGGAGGGTGTAAACCCCGACAAGAAAGCTGACTGCATGATACAGAGGACAACCAGATTGTGAAACAAGAATGAGTTGTTCATACCAGAAAAAAGGTAAAGTAAAGCAACACGGACTCACCGATCGTCCCTGCCGTGGTGATGTACAGGGCAGCTTGGTAGTACTCGAAACTGCGTCCATCTGTTAGCGTGCACATTGATCCAATCGAGCGGTATAACGGTCCCGGAAGACGACCTACGAGGACCCGTTAGTGATATAAAACTTTGATGGGGTCAAATATTTTGAAGCGCCTTTTACTGTGGTTTGAAATATCATCCCAGTTACGGTAACTGGAACAGTGAAAGCCTGATTGAACATCAACCTTTAGAATTTGCGACGCCCTGGAGAAAGCATCTGGTAGCTCACCGTGTACAAAACGACAAACAGAACCAGCCAAAGACGCGTGGCTCCGAGCAGTGCGTAGAGACAGAGCGAAATAGCTACTATTGATGGCGGGAGAGGACGAGGAAAGATGTCAGACTTCCTGGAAGTAGATAAGGCTCCATCCACCTCACACTCAACACTATGCGCACAGATCACAGATAGGACTGAGTCCATTGTTCAATAAAATAAAGGTCTTTCATCGAAAGAAGAAAAGCGTACCCAATTCTGTGATGCGCAGTCCTTTGCAGACCTAGAGAGTGTCGTATGTGATGAGATCTCCATAAGCTAACCGAACACCAGTCAACGCTGATTTGGCTCACTTTGAGGCCAACCACTAGATAGAAAGGGTTGGCGTCTACATGAACCACTTTTCAGCTTGACATGAGGGAATCAGAGAAAATAGGTACCCACATATTGTGAGTATTGCGAAGTAAAATAGGTTTCCATATCGGGCTGTGAAATACAATACTTTTCCGAATGTCAACCTTTGCGACCATACAACGTTTACCTAGAAGTGATTCATGAGTGTGGCAGCGAGAGACAGCTTGTAAGAAGACGACCAACTTCGTCTTCCATGGTGAGAATGAAGTGATACAACTTTTGCAATATCGTGGAGCAAAAGCTTGAGTAAGGCAGGACCAAAATTCAGGGAAGGAAACATACATATGCTGTCAGCATGATTGCTTCAGGGGAGCGGATCTGTTGAGCTTTCCTATGTGGTGTGTACACGTATTACTTGTGACCCACCGGAGGTGTACTGTGTATGAGTCGACCGTCAGTAAGCAAACATCGAGACAGAAGCAATGTTGGGCTGACAGCATTGAGTCTTCCCATCCTGGCGGCCACTATGCCCACCGCATCGGGGTCTGACTGTGACATGGTGATTCAACAACGTGCAAGAGGAGCTTTAGGTGAGGGTTGGAATGTTTGGCTGTGGGGGATATCACTCGTTATAAACAGACCAGGTGTGGGCCCAACCCGGTTATCTGATGTTCCCCGCAACTCTCCTATTTCATCACCGGGATACACTGTAAAGCTGCCGTAGGTCAACCGTAAACAGAACAATCATTAGAAGTATGCACGATATCAGTATGTGTGTCCCATGATGTGTGTGTGAGTGTGTGTGGGCGGGTGTGGGTGTGATCATGGGGTTGTTATATGATCGTCAGATGATTAACCCTTGACCCTTATTACAAGTCTGTTCAATTAATTGTGGCTTATATTGTACTTTCCGCTTGATTCGCTCAATCTTGTTTGGGATATGGCACACCGGCGTAAAACTTCACCTAATGTTAAATATGCATCTGCACGCTCCCATCACACAAATTGTGTATCAAGTGCCAATTCACAACTCGTACCGTACGACGAGCTCAGACCTGAGTACAGTTTCGACCAGTTCGGGATCCCTATCAGTGAAATGAGTTTTACTCAATAACCAATCGTAATGAGAATGGGACCCTCACATACCCAAATCAAGTGACTCCATTGAGGAGTACAGCAAACTTCCTCTGTCCGTTCACCTTGTCGAATTTCTCCCTGGCCAGCAAAAGTAAGACACCCTTAGTCTTGGACGATTGAATGAACAACGTCTCAACCAGTCGAGTCCCTGAGCCGACCAAATCCGAGGCGTCCGCTGGCATCACACGAAAACACGTTCCACATCCAGTCACCATCAACAGGCGCTTGACGGACACGAGAATCGACGTAAAAGACCTGAGCGTCGTAGACAGCAGTTCGAGATTCTCCGATTTCGACATGGAAGCTTTGGTATTCTTTTGAGTTGTAGTGAGAAGCGACGGTACGACTTTTGCCTTGTAATCCTGGATAGGCCGGACATGAAGCGTTCGCCGAAAAGGGTCAAACCTCTGTCCAAATCCCAGCACTGATCTAAAAAGTGGAACATGACGTCGAGGACAGGAATGCCGCTTGGAATATGGCGCAGAAGCAGTGGGACGAAGTCGACAGTGCGCGGATGGTGTAGTAGATCTTGCTCTGAACTGAATTCGTCGAGTTTGGGAGAAGTTCGAAGTTATCCTTGAGGCATCCTACGCTGAGCCCAACGGGTGTATTGATCATTCTCTTGCCGCCGAGTATATACAATACGAGCCAGCGAAGAATGACCGTCCACTGCTCGATAAGGGTTGCGAATGCGGCCTTGTTGAAAACGTACACATTCCCATTTAATGGTTGGGGAAATAGGATGGGCTTCCAGCGGTTCAAAAAAGGGCTTGGAAAAGTCGACGAATCTATCTTCCAGAAGATATTGAGCGACATCCGGCGACTCAGAGGCGGTTCTCCAGCGGTCCCGTACCAACAGTGCTGTCTGTGACTCGTCATAAATCTTGGATAAGACGACGCGACGAGTGAAAATTACCTCTCCTCTTCGAGTATGAAAGCCCTGAGGTGTCTCTTCATGAATATTGAATCGGACGACGCGATGAGCGGAGGTCACCTTTCAGTGAATCTTTAACTCTTCGAGTGTCAGAACCCTGAGCTGCAGGTCGCAAAGGCAGGTAGCTGCGCTTATGGGGTCCATACTTGATATATGGGAGCGAGAAATACATTTAGAAAAGAAATTGCAGGCTGCGACGGTGAAAGCTCTCGTTTTTTGACTAGGACTGGGGGGCGGCTGGATTGGCGAAACCAGGCCAATCAGCCCCGTGGGAACCAATTGATTATTCCACCGAAGGAGCAAATGCACGACCGATCCTTGTTCGCTCCTCCGATCATGCCGTTTGGTGAAGTCGTCTGTGGTGCTCCAGGCAGCGGAAAATCAACGTATTGCTATGGAAAATATCAACTCTTCAACGCTCTCGAACGTCCTATCGCTGTCGTGAATCTCGACCCAGCCAACGACAACATTCCATACCCATGTGCAATCGACATATCCTCCCTGATAACCCTCGAAGACGTCATGGAAACACACGGTTTGGGGCCTAACGGGGGCATGCTATATTGCATGGAGTATCTAGAAGCCAACTTGGACTGGCTCGAAGAACGGTTGAAGGAATTGGGACCGGAGGCTTATGTGCTGTTCGATCTCCCAGGCCAGGTCGAGTTGAGCACTAACCACGATAGCGTGAAGAATATCACCCAGAAATTGGTGAAAGGGGGTTTTAGGGTGCGTTCATCAAGCTGTAGTGGCCTTCTTCGTTGAGAAATCACGACCCAGTTAGCTGCAGTTCATCTGTGCGACGCGCACTATATCACGGATGCTTCGAAATACGTCTCGGTGTTGCTGTTGTCGTTGAGGGCGATGCTGCACCTCGAGCTACCGCATATCAACGTTCTATCAAAGATAGACCTACTCTCGCAGTATGGCGAACTCGGTGCGCTCCCAGCTTAATCCAACCAACACCCACGCTCATGACATTCGCGCGTTCATAGACTTCAACCTAGATTTCTACACCGAGGTCCAGGACCTAACCTACCTCGAAAACACGCTCAACGGCTCTCTACCCCCAAAATACGCTGCCCTGAATATGGCCATGATCTCGCTCATCGAAGAGTTCAGCTTGGTCGGGTTCGAGACGCTGGCAGTGGAGGACAAGAACTCGATGCTCCACCTCATGCGTGTCATCGACAGAGCCAACGGCTACGTATTTGTTCCACCACCAGATGCGCCTTTACCCCCTGGAACTATCGATGAATCCAAGGCTCCTTCTTCAGTCCGACCCAACATGTTTGGGCTGTTCTCATCTGCCGCTGGGCCAATGCAGGCTTCCGGTAGCGATGTACGGGATGTCCAGGAACGATGGATCGATTATCGGGAGATATACGACGCCCATGAGAGGAAGGAGTGGAGGAAGGAGGGAGAGACCTTGAGAGATGAGACTGCGCGTAGTAAGAGTGGTAACGATCAGGTACCGTCGAAGATTAGGGAACGGAAACCAAGGCAGTAAATGATAGATGAGTACATTGGGTGCGTTTATTTCCGTTGCTATATCCTGAGTTGGGTTTTCTAATCAGCCTAGGAGCGTATTTACAGTGTACAATAGTCGACATCATTTGAATATGACACCCGAGGAGCTCACTTGAGAGGTCCTTGTTCCATTTTCCCTTCTGCCGTGATGATCGGCTGCTCGTTAACGACCATTTGGTCATAGTGCTATCCTTGTTTCTTCGATTTTCAATCCAGCTTAACCCCCTCAAGCAAACGCGCGAACGGATCCGGCTGAGCAGGGTTAGGCACATACTCCGAAATATCCTGCACCAACTCCACCACCTCCTTCGGAAAATGCACCCTCGCAAACTCCGCCGCCAAGTCAATTCCCGCTGTGACGCCCGCGCCAGTCCACACCTTCCCGTCCTTGACGAATCTCTTATCGCCCACCCACTTCACCTTTCTGTTGAGCAAGCCCGCCTTGGCCAGCATCCCCAGTGCCCATTTGTTACTGGCCGCTTGGACTCCGTCTAAAACACCCGTTTGGGCGATGGCGAGAGAACCACTGCAGATCGTAAGGAGACCCTTAAGAGTAGGAAACCTCTCCTGCACGAACTTGATACACTCTTCGCTCAACTGCCCCGTCGGATCCGGACCTGGAACGACCAAATAGTCAAGTTCGGGGCATTCAGCGAAAGTGGTTGTAGGACGGTGAGGGGGTCCAGCTGAAGCCGGGACATCTTTGAGATCCCCCGTCGAGGAGAGGTAGTGCCAATTCATAATGGGCACTGTGGCGAGGAGGTGAGGCTCTGCGTTAAGGAGTTTGAGTGAGCCGTAGCTGTGGTTGTTGAGGTAGTCGATGCAACCGGCTGCGTCAAGCCATTGGTAGTTATGGATCAAGAGGACTCCGAAGTTGAGGACTTTGGGGTCAGGAGAAGAGGACTCGGTGGTGGAGGACATGAGAGGCTTTCCGGGCGAGTTTATCGTTAGGAATGCTTTTTTGTGAATCAGGCCCGCTGCAGTTTTATACTGCCAGGACGAGGGTGGATGATGAAGCACCAAAGTTTGGGTTTTCCGAGTCGGATGAGATGGTCATGCATTGACCTGACTAACATTCGTTGATACCCATTACTTGTCGAACCACTCCTCAATTACATTGCAAAGGAGGTCCGTTCAGATTGATGATCAACTGCGGAATGACTGCTGCGCACTGCGCACACCAAGCGCACAACTCGGATAGGGTATCCAGAATTCTGAAGAGAAGCTTCAGGAAAATCGGGTCGTATTATGTGTCGTCATTCGCAGACGCGTCACGCTGCCGGGTAGGGAGAATGGGCCAGAAGGTGGCCCCGATTAAAAGTCCTTGGATGGTGGGGGCTTTGAAGCCGAGAATCATTGATTAGTTCGTAGGTCTAGGGGATGTTCTCCCTGAGGCCCTAGTGAATCGATCAAGGCTAAGGGTCACTCGGTGAACTTCAGGTACGAGCATAAATAGATCATTTGGCACGAGTTTTACTCCTCTGTGGGGGTTGTTGAGATCGAGAACTGTGGCATGATCCACCGTGAGCTATGGGGCGGTCACAATGAATTCCTTTATCTCTTCCTTCTATGACTCTATCTCTTTCTTCTCTTATACTCTATATATACTAGATTTCATACATCTCACTCACCTCAGTCCGTTATACCACCTATCGCTATACTAGATCTGGATTTCTACAGGGGTTGCACAAACGCCAGGGCGGTGTTCGTGATTCCGCTAGATCCCAAGCCCGAATCAGAGACACTTTGCGTGGAGAGGTGAATTCCTAGCCGTGTCAAGGCGAACGTAGAGGAAACTAGGGGCTATCCTCATTCGAGCCTGTCACCTGAGGACCCAGACTCTCAGATCTCAGTGTCCAAAGGGTCAAATCAAGCCAGTTAGTTTCCTTTCAAGATGTTCTCGTTTGCCGCATTCCGTACTACGCGGTTTTCGAAATGCTACATCGGAAAGGGCCACCTCAAAGACTTGTCGACTCCAAATCCCATGTTGACATGGTCTCGGCAGTTTCCCTGGACTCTGAGAGCGTACTCTGCTCTGGATTGGGACAGTTCAACGTGTTCAGTGCCCATGTAGCCTTCAATCTCTCCCAAAGACGGCGCTTCTGTAATTGGTCCTTCTCCGGCAATATCGTATATCCGGTGAACATACAATGCCCAGCACTAAACGCACGCCCCCCGCTTCTATAAGATGGGACCGTATTCGAATTCGAAGAGCCTAAGTTCGGAGCTACTCGAAGTTCGATCAAACTGATTATTATCTCTGTGTTCATCATGGCTTCGAAATTCACTCGGGCGCTTCTGAGGATTGTCAATGGTACCGATATGTGTGTACAGACATAGTAGAAACTCGGAGCTGTGACATTGTCTACGGCAGTACTTCAGTGAGTGTAGGGGAGGTGCTTTATATCAACGAAAACTGGCTTCCAGCGTCACGGTGTGTAGGTTTTTCTGAGGACAGTGACGCCACTACGAAAAAATCCTCTCACCGGGAATTTCAGCGCGAGAGTTCGAGTGGAGAAAGTGAATTCCTAACATCCGAGTCCTTCGCTGAACGAACGATTTTTAGGAACTTGAAAGGAAGAGAACCCCGCAGATTCGGCACCATTTATCTCTTTCTAGGCCGTGGGTGTATTTCGGTGTGTCGAAGCTAAATAAGGAACTCGAGCGGTTGCCAAAGGTAGGACTGTATTTGGACTCCTCTAATAATGGTACCTCCTGTGGGAATCCACGAGGACTTGGAAGGTATATCGAATCAGTGAAGAACGTTGATTGGGTTGACTTGGCCAATCGTATTCACTGTACTCTCTGGAGAACGTTCAATGAGCGAAAAGGTAGTATACATCCGTATTGAGGGCACGGCAGGTGTTAGAGCTTCATACAAAATAGGAAAAATTAGATTGGAAATTATACGGCAATGCTCGTGTTGTTCGCAGACGGTTGAGGGGACCTATAGTGAATAGGCACTGACTGATCCAGATGTTAACTTCATTGGCTGACTATACGAGTCCTCACAATAGTACGGCTCCTGGAGTACCTTCAATGCGAGCGACAAAAAGAAAACAACCTTTCCGCTCCACTCGACATGTTGACCTCGAGCTCAACGCCACCTTCTCAGCATCCAACCAAACAGACGAAACTCACGATACCCCACAAAAGTCAAACGTGCCCCCAGACGAGAGAAGAGAAGCAACGTCTCGGTCGAAATCTCGAGCCCTTCCCGAGTCCACTCACGCCAGCCAGCACATACACTACGTCTCTAGCGATAGATGACGGAAAGGGCGTCGAAGCTGATGGAATTCATCAACTAGTACCTTCGAGGTTCCCACTGGTTCCCAGCCGCGGCAGTTCCTAGCCTCGAGGCTCACGAGAAGCACCGTCCCTTCATCCAACCTCGAACGTTTTTCACAATCAAGCCGAAGATCGCGCGACCATCATCCTCCACTATCTCCTTGACCCCGGGCGTCCTTGGACACCAGAAGCAGCTTCTCTCATCCCTGCAAACCTTATCCAGCTTTCACTGAAAACTTTACTCATAGAGACCTCTTGAATAGGATCGTAGAGAAGAATAGACTGGGTTGAATATAATACTGTTGGAGATGGTGATACTACATTTTACAACAAAGTTTGACGTTTTCGCTATGTATATAGTTTAAGAATGGCTTTACATACGATACAACAACAACAACAACGATGGTTTCTTTTCAGTGTGAGTACAGAAACAGCAAGTGAATAAAAAGAAGTAGCAAGATGACGCGGGCAAGAGGTGAACGAACGGGGTATGGCATGTGGAAGGGATAAAGGGAGCAGAGGAGAGTAGAGGAGGAAGTGAGGGGAGAGGGTATGCAGTCGTGCCGTCAACACGATAGACAGGAAGATGAAAAAAAGAGAACTATGATACAAGTTGAAACCGAAGGATGGAGAGAAGCAGAAAAGTAAAAAGGAAAGAAAAGCCCGTGTACATTCAATCCAGTTTTGATTGTCGGTCGGTCGTTGAGATGAGATGAGAGTGAAAGTGGAAGTGGAGGAGCAAGGAAAAAGAGAGAAAGAGAGTGTGGAGGGAATGGTAATGCATATACGTGTCGGTCGTCGTTCGTTCGTTCATGGTCCAGTCGTCATCCAGTCGAGCAGAGAAGCATCCGGTCGGCCCATAACAGGCCATTTTTGAGCAAGAAATTCACCACCCTCCCATCTGCACCTGCGCCTGACCCATCTGATAGCCCATCTGCTGCTGCTGCTGCTGCATCTGATGATGGATACCTCCAAACGTCGTCTCCACGCCAGGGGCGCCGTTCGCCCTAACGCCCCTCGTCCCGGTCCGTCCTCTCTCACCTCCTTCCACGTCCGCCGAGCCGTTCCCGTTCATTTTCGATGTCGTCGACTCGGCGTCAACGTCCATCCCATGATGCTGTTGCTGGTCCTGCTGCTGTCCAAAATGCGAAGGTAAACCGGCTGGCTCGGGGTGAGCGGAAGCCTGCTGCGCGGTCGGAGACCCATCATCCGTCGTAGTCTCCTCATCCTCAAGCTCCTGCTCCTCAGGCATACTAGGCAACCTCCCCGAACTACTAGAATGTCTCTGGTGCTGCTGACTCTTCCTGCGTTCCAACCCAGGGCCTCCTCCACCATTCGACGACTTCTTCTTGGTGCTCTTCCCAGTGTTCGCCGTCGGCGTAGCCGAAGAGGAAGAATCCTTCTGAGCAGCGTCGGGCTCCCCAGTGGTCGACGAAGCGGCGGCGTCGCCCTCGATACCCATCATCCCCATCCCGTCGACGCCAACGTTCATCGAAAATGCACCCATCCCGAACGGACCCGGGTCACCCCCGTCCAGCGCATCATCCAAATTGTCCAAATCATCCACCAGCGTCAACCCGCCAGAACCTCCCATTGCCGAGTCATCACCGAGCTCTGAGGACATCATAGGGTTATTAGGGTTCGCAGCAGAGGTAGAGCCGTTAGCGGACGAGGATTCAGTGGTGGACGATAAAGGCGATTCGCCCCTATATTTTCGTAGCTCGCCTTCGAGTTCACGATTGCGAGCGCCTTGGGCCGTGACGAGTTGTTGAAGGTACCTGTAAAACGGAAGGGGAAGAGACGAGTCAGTCACTGTAGAGACCACACCCCACCACACCGCATCATCTTCAATCCTCGTGCAACGTTCGCTCGTCATCGTAGCGAGCGACGACCGCAAAAGAACAACGACCAAACGAAAGGAAGGGAACCACAACCCACCTGATGTACTCCACACTCTTCCTCAAGATCATCCCCTTATTCGCCTTGACAACACCTCCCGGTCCTCCTGCGGCACCGTCGAGCAAAGACTCTCCGTCGTCCTTAATTTCCTTCTTCAACGCCGCATTCCCGGCGGAGGGGGAGCCCTCAGCGTCGAAATTATCGGAAGGAAGAGGGATAGGCCCATGAGGCACCAACGCATCCTCAGTTATAGGCGGGGTCGTCGACGTTCCTGGGTCTTTAGCGTTTGGCGGGCCTAAAGATCGTCAGTAAGGAAACCGGAAACCATCATCATAAACAAACCACTCACCACTCCCATCCAACATACACTCCGGAATCAAAGTCGCAAGCTCACTAATCTTCTCATTAATATTATCCCTCCTCCTCCTCTCAACAGCATTATGACTCTCCCTTCTCCTCCTCCTCTTCTCGTTCGCCAGCTGCACTTGCTTGTCTTGCTGGACCACCACCGTTCCTCCAGCTCCCGAGCCCCCCGCTCCCCCGCCTACGATCGCACCTCCAGATGCAGACGCAGGAACGCCGTTAGCCATCGCACCAAGCCCATTAGACGACCCTCCAGCACCAGGTCCTCCAAACGGAGTAGTCGCAGTCGCAACCATCGGCGATCCCAGACTCATATGATGACCGTGATGCCCTCCGTACCCATTCATCCCAGGTGGACTTCCACCTCCGTTAGGGTTTCCAAACCCGTTCGTGTACGACGACGAGGAGGCGGTGGATGAGAACGACTGGTGGTGCTGATGGTGGTGAGCGTGATGAGGATGGTGTAGAGAACCAGAGAGAGCGTGGTGTAAAGGCGGTAAGAGGTCATTGTTCGGACTCCCATTCCCTCCTGCATTGTTGTTGTTGGAGGTAGACGAAGGCCCAGTGGGAGTCGTACCGCCTGTCGAATTACTAGTAGTCGCATTCGAAGCGGTAGAAGCAGTATTGGAGTTCGCTGGAGGCGGGCTCAGCGAGAACGGGGTGTACCCAGTCGAATGGGAGAACGAATGCGAAGTGAGAGATTCGGGCGTTGGGAGGCTATATTCCGAGGTCCTGTCCACCACCCACATATAGCTTAGACACGAGACAGACAACCAAGCGAAGATGAAAGGCTACTCACGAATTCGCACCAAACCACCCCCCAGCACTCCCAGGCGCGGCACCAGCACTCATCGGCCCTGCTCCTGCGCCCGCTCCTCCTGCACCAGCTCCTCCTGCAGCTCCTCGCCCTGGAATAACGATCGCATGAGGCCTAGCGCCAAGCGGCGGCGGACTCGTCCCACTAATACTGTTCCCCCTCCTCTGCCTCGTAGTCCTCGCAGGGCCCACACCACCACTATTCAACTGGTGGCTGCTCATGTTCGTGGGTAGGGAAACGCCTACACCACCCTGCGAGGGTGGTCTCGACCTGGATCGCGAGCGCCCAGCTCCAGTTCCTCCTCCGGTTGCCGGACCGCCGACGATGGGTATAGGTGGTGCCCCGGGGATGCCGGGAGCGTGGATCGTCGGAGATGGTGTGTGTCGAGGCAAATTACTACCAGCGGTGGTAGAAGCAGGGTACGAACTCGCAGGAGGATGCGGGGAAGACGGGGTTAACGGGTTATTGACGCTCGAAGAGACCGGCGGAGGTGGAGGTGGGGGGTTGTTGTTCTCCGGATTCTCAAACCTCATACTCGAATTGAGAGCGGGGAGGGTCGAGTTGAAGTGATGGTGGGTGTGGTGGTGAGGATGGTGTTGATGATGATGATAATCATGCAGGGACGTCGAAGGCGAGTGTAGACTGCCGGGTTGGCTCCCCGCCTGCTGCTGTCCGCCTGCACCTCCAGCGTTTCCTGCTGCACCCGGAGTGGACCCGTTCAAGGGAATAGGACTGGACACATCGAATATGTTGTGTGTCCGCTGGTGGGGGTGGTGCTGATGATGGGCATAGTCATCGAACGCAGACGAATGGCTGCTCCCCACGCTTCCCTGCTGGTGGTGGTGGTGATGGGCAGGAGCAGCAGAGCGATCAGCAGCCATCAGAGACGCCAAATCGTCTCCGAAATCATGGTGGGAGTGATCTCCCGCGCCCCCTGCGCTCGACGGGAACTTGCGAAAGGGGTCTGCGGCGGCGGAGGAGGACATCGCGAAGCCCTGCGTGCTGAACAGATCGTCGACCATGCTCCCGCCAGGCCCGNCCTCGCTCGGATTCCTGTGGTGGTGGTGCGGGCCCTGGTGGTGGTTGGCGTCGCCTGGCGGCGGGGTGTCGGGGGAGGGCAGATGGAAGCCCTCCACGCGCACCTGCGGCTTGTACGACGACGGCGGGGTGTTGTAGAACGACATCTGGCCGAAAGCGTGAGGCTTCTCCCGCACACAGACAGCAGACAGAACGTACGATGGGATGCGACTGGGAGAGCTCGGGCGGGGTAAAAATGCGGGGTAGGAAGAAAGCCCCTGGATGTACCACGCGGCTGCGGCAACAAGCAAATACCCGGATATCGATTTGATGATGTCCTTGATTTTGGTCTTGTTTAATCTGCAAACACGCACACGGTACACGGGGCGGGGGCCAGGCTCGCTCGGCACCGTGCAGGAGGAGGGCAAGGAGGGCAGCGAATTTCAGATATCCAAGGCGCTGAGCGAGAGGCACATCCCAGCCCCTCTCTCACACCGCAGAAATGGAAATAAAGGACGAATTGGGGGTTGCCATCAGAACTCGGGAGAATCCGATCAGATCGTAGATCGTCCCCCCAATGGGGAATCGGTATTCGGCCTCCGAAGCTGCAGCCGCCTCCCCTTCGATTTCCTTCACATCTCCATCGCCAGAGGCCCTCTTCACCATTAGGCTTTTACATGGGCCCGCTGCGGTGGACCATCATCGACTCGGTCGCACCTCTTTCATAGATGGTTCGATGATGTGTATGCACGCTACGCCCGTACCCTACTTGACAACTTGGAGCTATATCCCTTGCCGGAATGAAAACCAGGAGGCACAGAGTTACGACCTAGACTCCCACCGTTCTGCATACTAAGCGATGGTCTTTTCCCTATTTCCATCCGCGGATTTCCATGAGCGCTGGACTGCTATGTATGACTCGGTCAATATATGCAACTAGCTTCGCGCCTCGTTCGTTCAATCCTTCTCTCACCCGCATATAGTCTCCTCGGCCGCCTTATCCCTTTCCATCCCATCCATCCATCATCATCATCATTATTATCCGATTTCGATTTCATCAAGGCGTCTTTTGTCCTGTCTGACTGTCTTCCTTTTCCTTCTGGCTCCTTTCTTTCCTTTCCGTCCGTAACATAACTGTGATAACGTAGTCTGCATCCTGAGTCGGAAATAACAGGAAGCAGGCAGCGGCAGCGGCGGCGGCGGCTCCTTCTCTACCCCGCAACAAACTATCTAGCCGCCCTCTGACGTCGACGCTGACACGCACGGGCAGGTGTGATTATTGATATCCATTTCGTTACCATGAACCGCGGTGGCCATACCGGCCTTAGTATGCATGTACAACATTTCCAGTGCTTCTTCGAATTCCCAAACTCTCCTTCTTCCTTCTCAAATCCCCGCATCGCTCGGAATGAACTGTCGGGTTACCTGGAGGAGTCAAGTCGATCAACCTCGCTCTTTGCCAACAGTGACATCAATCGCTTTGTGATGATGTGCGGTACGTTACTGCGTAGCTATGGAGGAAGCTGACTGACTGACTGCAGTGGTGGCAGACAGGCTGTGAGGCCCAAAGGGCAATGAGCGACCCCGAATAAGCCTCCAGCCATCGTTCGCAAATAGTCTCAAACATCTGGCGGAATCCAACACGATCCCCGGTCCCGCTGTTCAATACAATACAATAACAAGCGCTAGGATTAGAACTCCAAGACTTCATCTATATCGAATCGAATCGAATAGAAATCTATCTATCTATCCCTATCTACCCCCCCATCCATCTAATCTACATATTGCTCCATCGTCCACTCCACTCAATTACCCCTCATTACCTCCTCTTTACTACATACTTAGGTACAACACAATCAACTGAGGCACAGCACTCCCGAATCGTTATCTAAATCAATACGCTATCTCCGCCTCGTGTTCTGTTTGACAACTGACATCCAATGGCTATGTGTAAAGCAAGTAAAGTGAGCGTCTAACCCCTTCGTCGATGGAAGGCTCCGGGGAGTCATCATATCGCCCCAGCCCTGAAATAGGTCTCAGGACCCCTCGGAGCTAGGCCCACTAAGGTAGGTAGGGTTGACTCGGACAATTCGAGTTAGCTTTAGGTCGAGCGCTGGGGATGTAAGATGTCTGTCATCTGCATTCAGCAATGTTCCTGACTTGACTCTGGTGTAGAGCCAAGCCAAGCCGTCTTGACTTAATACTTGTCCAGCATACCCTTCAGGTATGTCATAACCGACAAGCCACTATGGCGTGAAAAATTGATGAATGCTGGTAGGGTTCATCAGCAGCCTTCGGACCGCAGGCGCCTACCGAGCTCTGTCCCTGCACGCTCGAGCGAAGCCTCCGAGTCGAACTCCGAGTCATCGCCATCTCGCTCAGAAAGGCGATCGTCACTCGGGCAATCAAGGGACTGCCTTTTGATATTCGCCCGTTTCATATATATCCTCATCCGAAAAACGCGATCCATGACAATTGAGGTTGCTCAGCCCCAGTCACACACAGAGCCCCCGGCAAGAAATCATGTTAAGTGCCATATTGCGCCATGTCAATCCCAGTCGGGTACATAGTCTGTCACCCTAATTCAGTCCAAAGCTGAAGCAAACACTTCCTGCGAAATGACGGTGACTTGCGGAAAAGTCATAACAAGCCGTTTTTGAAGCTGTGTAAATTACCGGCGTCTACTAATCAGGACACACAAAGGTGAAACGCCGCACACGGGTCAAGACCGCCTTGTTCATCGGAGTAGTAGCCAGCTTCAAGTCCCCACCCCAAAAACGCGATCCGAAACACCTTGAGTTTACCAGCGCCAACAGGGAGCATTAGCTGTGCCATGTCGAAACCAGTCGGATACGTAGCCCAAATTCGGTCAATCTGCGTCTAAATCATGTGTAGTAACCAAGGCTGAAGTGAAGGCTCCCTGCTACGTCTTTCTCGCGAAAGGTCGTTCTTGGAGCTGTGGCTCGGGCGCCTACGAGCCAGCGTGCGAAAGGCGAAACGCATGAATCCCGAGGCTAATACAGACATCCAATGTCCGTCCGCCAGTAGAGTAAATCGAGGGCTTGTCCATGTAGATGCACCCGACTCCTTCCTCATGGGTTACACGCACGCTTGCAAACACTGAGGACACTCCATTTCGACTTCGACGTCGAGTGAANTGCCCCCTATGACGATCCGACGGCGGCCAAGCCAAGTTCCTCGAGTCTAGCCCTACATATCGTACCTTTTAAATCGCAGCCATCCTATCCTGTGATTTTTTTTCTCAAGCTCGTTCAATCACATTTCTTCAAATTCATAGGAATGCGGGGTATGGTACGATCGATCGAGCCAAGCCAAGGGACGAGGGTTCGTGCGGGGTAATGCTTCCGTTCATCCGACCAAACAATGTCTCTCGCCACGCGAATTCAATCTTAGAAGAGATCGAGCTGGAGGTCGTTCAATCGTCGTGTTCAGTAACCACCTGAATTAAAGTCTTGTAACTACTAAGTGCTGAATGGATTGGCGAAATGTCCGACAGAGTTGGAATACGAGTTTATGGCATCTTTATGATATACAAATTCCTAAAACTAGCGTCTCGCTGCAGCTCTTTCGAGCACACGGTCCCTCTGCATCCGTAACCAAGCCAATTGTAGCACGCGATATTTTTGGTCCTTTCCTAGCCTTTCCTTCCTTGAAACCCGGCCGCTGCTAGTAACAAGAAGCAAAACGCGCCCGCCCGCTGCTTCTACCGAACGATCGTCGCGAGGATACCAGGCTCTTCCTCCATACTCACCCACTCTCCTTAAGCTTGGTTAAGAAGTACCTCAAGAGGAACAAAGTCCAATAGGCTTCCCTTCGCAACAGATCGTCGCACTGAGGCTAAGAAGTCGTCGCCTAAGCACTAAGAGGTGGGGAAGCCGACGATCCGGGGTAAGGTCATCTCGATTATGTACCCACTCGTAAAATGCTGCGAGCCTCGAGTCTGGAAAACGATTGGCTGGACCAGTCAGTGCAACCGTCGCTATTCCGCGGCGCCTTTGGGGTTTCCTACTTGAGGAGTGAATGCATAATGGTGAGGCCTCACTAACGCCGACGGCAGGCACTGTGCCGCTCTCTTCCCCTCCTTCCGGCCTTCCGAGAACCGCATCCATCCGTCCCCACCCCCATCCCACGTCCCATCCTTCTCCTTCTTCGTAGAAGGTAGTCTCCTTCCCCCTTCATGTCCCTTGAGCGTCAAAATTAGTATCCCAGTCGTCAGTCACCATAGAGAGCTCGCGTCCACCTGTACTCCACCGACAATCCATATCTAATCGACGTTCACGTACGCTTCCGATCGACAGGCTGACGGGCATGCGAAAGAAACTGTGCATTATTACCCCACTCGGGCGCCGGCCGCACGCACCCTTAAAACCATGTTGCGACGAAATCAAAAATACATACTTACCCCAGATTGAGCTCAGAATGAATGAATGAAATGAATGGAGGGGATTGCTACCGACGGACGGGTCCGCGACATTTTCTTGATCCCCCGCATTCCAGAATTCATTTTTCATTTCCCAAGAGTCCAAGCCAAGCCAAGAGAAGAGTGAGTGTGTTCGGGAGGGTGAGAGCGGGGGGATTTGAGTAGATTTTGCTTTACGAGCCAAATGCCAAGTGGAGTAGTGAGGCGATGAGCGGAAGCCAGAAGAGTCGGTCCAGGCCCGGGAGTGGGGAAAATTCGAAGACTTGGATTCGGATCTTCCTGCGCGTCGGACGTCCATTCTAGTGTGGGGTTTGAAGCGTCGGCCGAAAGGACTGCGATGGAGGGAGCCGCGATTGTGGAGAGATCCAACGAATAGATGCCTTTACTTGAGAGTGGAACACCTCGAAAAGAGCAGGGAGATTCCTGAGAAAAAATCTTTAACGTTCAATCGCGAGTTTAAGGGAGAAAGATTGGCTCTTGAACTTGAGCATCTGCAAGTTCCATGCCGGGCAGGATAGATGGAAAGACAAATAGACAGATGGATGAACGGATGGATGGATGGTTAGACACACGAAATACAAAGCTATTACTCGCTTACCTTCGAAAACGACGTAGCGAATCCACTTCTGCTGCGCCTACCACGTTCCTTCCCGAGCCTCTCCCGATTCCAGACACTTCCCTTCAAACATCCTTCTGTCAATTCGGCTCCATAATAACGTTAACGTCAACGCCATCCTCCAACAACCTCCGAGCCAATGGCGAACTTGGACACATACGAATTAGGTCTAGGATTTGCTCCTTACTGGGAGTTCGATCGACCAGGAGCACGGCGGCATGAGATCCGGCCGACTGGCTGTAGAACCCAAATCCTATCCTATCGTGGAGACAGGATGACCATAACTATCAAGGTCATGGGCGCTTGAGAGATAGATCGAATATATTGGGAACGGGAGGGAGTGGAACTGCGACGCAAGGGATCGTGGCCAGAGGGAGCGGGAATAAGTGGTGGGCGGAGTGAATCAGTCGGGAGACAAGTCCAGCTTCGAGAAACATGCCGGTGGAAAGAAACATCTGAGAGAAGCTAGGGAGGGTCAGCGCAAACACCCGATGTCAACGTCACTACTTACCGAAACACCACATTCATGACCAAGTTGAGTTGACACGAACTTGAACGTCCCGGTACGCAGCCGTTTTCAATCATCCCTTACGAAACGCAGACATACAACGGATATAGAAAGGCAACACGAAAACCAAAACAGACGCCAGTGAACGAGGTACGGGAGAGGCAGCGCCCGTAGAGGCAGACACGGGGAAGAAAGGGGAAAGCGAAAAACTAAGCTCGTCCCCAAGGAAGGTTCTTTAAATGAATCTCGGACGCCCCCAATGGATAATCATATAAACCCAGCTGGCAAGTATAGATACGAAGATAAAGGCCAGCTGACTGCCTACGTACGCCTCAGATGACCTTTGGGCTTGGACATAAGATCACCCCCATCACTTAGCACGCTATCATCATCCTACCAGCTGACCATGGTCGCGATTGCGAACAAGCATACAAGCGTCCAGGGTGACGTACAACGCAGATAAGTGAGCACTTGTCCGAAGTCGAAGATCGATGCAGTGTTATGCAATCTCGACGGGTGGATGAGACTCGGAGGCGGGCTTTTGATGCGCCCAAAGGCCGCCGAGGTTGACTTTGTTAGAAATCTGCCACTGGGGTGTGGCTGTGTTGTAGTTGGCTTCCGGCGGTTCGCAGTCTCCTCAGTTCTCAAGGGCTCTGTGCAAAGAATTGGGAAAGCTTTAGGGTTTGTACTTCTATCGGTGGGCTGCGGTGCTCTTTTATCGACACGTCGTTGAGTATTCAACAACTTCAGAGTTTGAGTGCGACGACCATAGAAAGAAGACTATCCTTGTTTAATCTTATGTGCATTGTTCAAAGGCGTCGGTCTCCACTGTTTTGTGAGTCGGTGCCTCTAGGTAAATGACTATGGGGCTCGCATGTTTCAGATTACTCTTGCCTGTTCGAATGCTGCCTTATCGACCCCTCGGCACTGGACAGATAGGACAGGCAATCACCCGGGCCACCTTCGCTGGATACGGCGGCTGACCTTGGGCCAAATTCTATCAAAGCTGGTACTGCTTTGTCTGAAGTTGCAGCAGAAGTCGAGGTCAAGACTTGCAGAAGGCGACTAAGGCGGAGGCTTATCACAAATCTCGATCCTCGTCAACTCAAACTGGAAGACTTGATAGATCTCTTGGGTGTTGCAAAACTAGGTATCTGGTTCGGTTGTGACGCGTCTCAGGCTGGCGCTTCGCCAGCTTCATATACTCATATATGGTATGGCTCGAACTAGTGCAGGTTTCCGCCAGGAACACATGGCCTTTTCCACTTTTACCGCCGCCCAGAGGCTCATGTCGCAGGGGGGAGTTCGTTTCCGGGTCTTCGACATTCAGCACATCTCCGAGCTGACAGAAATTTATCAAAGGGCAGAAAACGTACCAAACTCAGCCGACCCCGCACGACCGTATCTATTGCTTCCAGCCACAGAAGGGCTTTGATGAGGTCTATCGGGCCTTGGGACGGCATGGTTTAGACTCAAACTCGCAGACATCAAGGGTAGCCCGAGGGTGGGGATAAGAGTGTTGCAATCTGTGGTACCTCCCAATCCTTCGAATAGGGTCTTTCAAAGGGAGGAGGGACTAGCCAAACGGTGTTTCCCATCCAGGCAGGAAGACATTTGATTCGCCGTCCACCCTTCGCATTTCATCACCTTTCTTTGATGAAGATCTTGCAACAAACACATCTTGTCGACGAGACAAATGCGACGTCTGATGCATCTTTATGCACGCTCCGAAAGGGCCTGACTTCCGGGTTATGGGGAGAGAGTGATGTGATGGCGAGTAACAAACTATCGGTGAACGTCAGTCAGCTAATCAATCCATCCGAGTCGGAAAATCCATTATTATTTCCAGCCTGGAACTACATGGATAGGTTCATACGCTTCATTCTACTCGATCAACATTGAAGTTTCATTCCCACCTCACCGAGTCCTCTCCGGATACCAATGGCTCGAGCCAGACGGGACCATTGACTACCTCAAGAATCACAGTCACTCCATAATCAAAGTCCTCTCTTCAACGCCTACGAACCCGTATTATAAATTAACACTACATGGGTGATCTCAAAGCCAGCAAGATTGGTAGACAAGTTTCGGGGGTGGCCCTTTCCGACGTAGCATTTCGGAGACCGGTAAGTGCGGATGTGGCAAACTGGAACAACGCGAACTAAGTCATTGGTTTATATATTTAGATGCGGAGAGCCCAAGCCCTCAGGTGACTAGCAAGTCAGTTAGCTGGTGAGGGTCGCTCCTTGTTTTCATAGACTTATTCGCATTGATAAGGTCAGGAGTTCACCATTTTGAGTGGGGGTCCATGGAAATCCGAGTCGCCGACTCTACCATTAGTGCTTGTATGTGCATCCACTACATAGGATTATAGTCGTACCTGTGCGCTCGTACTTGAAGGCACCAGGTAACTCTTCGCCTTGATCGGTTCCCTTTGGCCTCAAGGAGAGTATCCCACAGACTAACTTCTACTCTTGGACGATTATAATCAGCCAATCAATGATTCAAGGCCTCCAAACCTACACCATCCAAGGACTTTGGATCGGGCCACCTTCTCCTGGTCCATTTGCTGCATCCGCGGCGTGTCACGTCTGCAAATGACTATAGATAGCCCAACTTCAGCTTCTCTTCAGATGTTCGGAGCTTGCTTGTACAATGAATATCGGTCAGCTTGTGGTCAATTGTCCATCCGAGTGGGGAACCCCAAAAATGGCGCCAGAATCTCTTACCGTGGTCCTGGCAGTATAAAGAAAGGTTTACTCTCTGCTTCACGATGAACCATACACTCGATACATCACACTTAAAAAGCCACACATGTCCTCCACCACCGAGCCCTCTTCTCCTGAAGTTAAGGTCCTCAACTTCGGAGTCCTCTTAATCCATAACTACCAATGGCTTGACGCAGCCGGTGCCATCGACTACCTCAACCAACACAGCTACGGCATACTCAAACTTCTCAAAGCACCTCCTCACCTCCTCTCCACAGTGCCCATCATGAACTGGCACTACCTCTCCTCCACGGGTGATCTTAAAGATGTCCCCGCTACTGCGGGACCCCCCCACCACCCCACGACCACTTTCGCTGAATGCCCGGAACTTGATTACTTGGTGGTTCCGGGGCCAGATCCGACGGTGCAGTTGAGCGAAGAGTGTATCAAGTTCGTGCAGGAGAGGTTTCCTACTCTCAAGGGTCTCCTTACGATCTGCAGCGGTTCTATCGCCATCGCCCAAACGGGTGTTTTAGACGGAGTCCAAGCAGCCAGTAACAAATGGGCACTGGGGATGCTGGCCGAGGCGGGCTTGCTCAATAGAAAGGTGAAGTGGGTGGGCGATAAGAGGTTCGTGAAGGACGGGAAGGTGTGGACCGGCGCAGGGGTTACGGCAGGGATCGATTTGGCGGCCGAGTTTGCAAGAGTGCATTTTACGAAGGAGGTGGTGGAGTTGGTGCAGGATGTTTCGGAGTATGTCCCCAATCCTGCTCAGCCGGATCCATTTGCGCGCTTGCTCGAGGGGATCAAGCTGGATTGAGAATCGAAGGAAGAAGAGTAACACCACGCCAGATGATCTTAAGTTCATCGGGTGATTGGCCCTCGTGGTTAGAATGCAAGTAGAGCAAGGACTTCTTGAATGCACTTCCCGACTGTCATATTCGGATGTCGACTATCATACACTCTAAAATACATTATTCCTAAGCTGATAAGAAAGCCCAGCTCAGGATATGTCAATGTAGCAATGGAAATAAAATACCCAATATACTCGTCTATCCTCCAATTCCTTCAGTTTCCGTTCCCTAAATGTCGACGGCGCCTTACCATTCCCACTCTCACCACGGCAATATATATACCAGATTTACGAGATTTCCTGAAAAGTACCAATCACAGAAGCGCCGTCGGTGGGGACGCTAAATGGCCCTGATTCAGGATATGGCCATGACGAGTCTCGGATGGTTCTTGAACGGACCATGCATTGCACATACGGAAGCAAGCGACCCTCTCCGACATACTACTCTTAGATGAATAAGTACAGAAGTTTAAAGCCTTGGGAGAAACCTAGATCGCTCGATGTGTAGAGTTTGAGCCTTCATACGGGGAGTGAGGATCGCTCCCAGCCTGTTCACGAAGTTGATAAGGCCAGAAAACCACTCTGAGTGGATCTAGGTTCGACTCAAAGTTCGGGGGACCGGCGACTTCACCTTGATGTATGTGCATCCTTTATGGAGGGAAACCTTGTGTACTTTGATGAATCTGTGTATGGTCATACCTGAGGGCACGAGGTAACTCTGAGTCTTGATCAATTCTATCCCCAGGCGAACGAAAGCTGTTGATGATCCTTAATGGTTCTAGTGCTCAAAACCTCCACCATCTAGGGATATTTAATCGGGGCCACCTTCTTCTGGCAAGTTCGCCGCACCCGGCAGACTGACACACATCTGCGAATAACGACAAATAACGCACCCCAACCTTTCCTTAGGCTTCTCTTCAGAACTCCGGAACCGCCTATCCGAAGAGTGTGCGTAGCACGCAGCAGGCACTCAGTAGGTCACCATTGGTCTGAACGGACGTGATTTCCAATCCAATTAAAAAAGTGGCTCGGCAAGTAGTAGGTACCGATGAATGTCAAGTCAGCGCATGACCATCCCATCCGAGTCGGAAAACCCAAACTTTGGTGCTTCAGCATCTACTCTCGTCCTGGCAGTATAAAGCTGTAGCGGTCCTGGTTCAAAATAAACCATTCCTAACGATAAGCACACCCAGGAAGCCCCTCATGTCCTCCACCACCGAGTCCTCTTCCCCTGAAGTTAAAGTCCTCAACTTCGGAGTCCTCTTAATCCATAACTACCAATGGCTTGACGCAGCCGGCGCCATCGACTACCTCAACCAACACAGCTACGGCATACTCAAAGTCCTCAAAGCACCCCCTCACCTCCTCTCCACAGTGCCCATCATGCACTGGCACTACCTCTCCTCCACGGGTGATCTCAAAGATGTCCCGGCTTCCGCGGGACCCCCGCATCGTCCTACGACCACTTTCGCTGAATGCCCGGAGCTTGACTATTTGGTCGTTCCGGGGCCGGATCCGACAGTGCAGTTGAGCGAAGAGTGCATCAAGTTCGTGCAGGAGAGGTTTCCTACTCTCAAGGGTCTCCTTACGATCTGCACTGGTTCTGTCGCCATGGCCCAAACGGGTGTTTTAGACGGGGTCCAAGCAGCCAGTAACAAATGGGCACTGGGGATGCTGGCCGAGGCGGGCTTGCTCAACAGAAAGGTGAAGTGGGTGGGCGATAAGAGGTTCGTGAAGGACGGGAAGGTGTGGACTGGCGCGGGCGTTACGGCAGGGATCGATTTGGCGGCCGAGTTTGCAAGAGTGCATTTTACGAAGGAGGTAGTGCAGTTGGTGCAGGATGTTTCGGAGTATGTGCCTAATCCTGCTCAGCCGGATCCGTTTGCGCGCTTGCTCGAGGGGGTCAAGCTGGATTGAGAATTGAAGAAACAAGGGTAGCACCACGGCCAAATGGTTTTCATCGTGGCTAGGATGCAAACAGAGCATTCGAATGATGTCGATTTTTGTACACTGTAAAATACGCTCCTAGGCTGAGGAGAAATCCCAGCTCAGGATATAGCAATAGAAATAAACACACCCAACGTACTTGTCTATCATTCACTGCTTCGATTTCCGTTCCCTAATCTTCGACGGTGGCTTATCATTACCACTCTTACTACGCGCAGCCTCGTCTCTCAATGTCTCTCCCTCCTTCCTCCACTCCTTCTTCTCATGGGCGTCGTATATATCCCGATAATCGATCCATCGTTCCTGGACATCCCGTACATTGCTACCGAAAGCCTGCATTGGCCCAGCGGCAGATGAGAACAGCCCAACCATGTTGGGTCGGACTGAAGAAGGAGCCTTGGATTCATCGATAGTTCCAGGGGGTAAAGGCGCATCTGGTGGTGGAACAAATACGTAGCCGTTGGCTCTGTCGAGGACACGCATGAGGTGGAGCATCGAGTTCTTGTCCTCCACTGCCAGCGTCTCGAACCCGACCAAGCTGAAATCTTCGATGAGCGAGATCATGGCCATATTCAGGGCTGCGTATTTTGGGGGTAGAGAGCCGTTGAGCGTGTTTTCGAGGTAGGTTAGGTCCTGGACCTCGGTGTAGAAATCTAGGTTGAAGTCTATGAAACGCGCGAATGCGATGAGCGCGGGTGTTAATTGGATTAGGCTGGGAACGCACCGAGTTCGCCATACTGCGAGAGTAAGTCCATCTTCGATAGAACGTTGATATGTGGTAGCTCGAGGTGCAGCATCGCCCTCAACGACAACAGCAACACCGAGACGTATTTCGAAGCATCCGTGATATAGTGCGCGTCGCACAGATGAACTGCAGCTAACTGGGTCGTGATTTCTCAACGAAGAAGACCACTACAGCTTGATGAACGCACCCTAAAACCCCCTTTCACCAATTTCTGGGTGATATTCTTCACGCTATCGTGGTTAGTGCTCAACTCGACCTGGCCGGGGAGATCGAACAGCACATAAGCCTCCGGTCCCAATTCCTTCAACCGTTCTTCGAGCCAGTCCAAGTTGGCTTCTAGATACTCCATGCAATATAGCATGCCCCCGTTAGGCCCCAAACCGTGTGTTTCCATGACGTCTTCGAGGGTTATCAGGGAGGATATGTCGATTGCACATGGGTATGGAATGTTGTCGTTGGCTGGGTCGAGATTCACGACAGCGATAGGACGTTTGAGAGCGTTGAAGAGTTGATATTTTCCATAGCAATACGTTGATTTTCCGCTGCCTGGAGCACCACAGACGACTTCACCAAACGGCATGATCGGATGAGCGAACAAGGATCGGTCGTGCATTTGCTCCTTCGGTGGAATAATCAATTGGTTCCCACGGGGCTGATTGGCCTGGTTTCGCCAATCCAGCCGCCCCCCCAGTTCTAGTCAAAAAACGAGAGCTTTCACCGTCGCAGCCTGCAATTTCTTTTCTAAATGTATTTCTCGCTCCCATATATCAAGTATGGACCCCATAAGCGCAGCTACCTGCCTTTGCGACCTGCAGCTCAGGGTTCTGACACTCGAAGAGTTGAAGATTCACTGAAAGGTGACCTCCGCTCATCGCGTCGTCCGATTCAATATTCATGAAGAGACACCTCAAGGCTTTGATACTCGAAGAGGATAGGTAATTCTCACTCGTCGCGTCGTCTTATCCAAGATTCATGACGAGTCACAGACAGCAGCACTGTTGGTACGGGATCGCTGGATAACCGCCTCTGAGTCGCGGATGTCGCTCAATATCTTCTGGAAGATAGATTCGTCGACTTTCTCAAGCCATTTCTTGAACCTCTGGAAGCCCATCCTATTCCCCCAACCATTAATTGATACATACGTTGGGTTCAGCGTAGGATTCCTCAAGGCTAGCTTCGAACTCTATCCCAAACTCGCCGAATTCGATTCAGAACAAGATCTACTCCAGCATCCGTGCACTGTTAACCTCATCCCACTGCTTCTGCGCTAGGTTGCAACCGGCACTCCTGTCCTCGACGTCAAGTTCGACTTTTTAGGCTAGTGTTTGGATTTGGACGGAGCTCTGGCCCTTTTCGTCGAACGCTTCGGGTCCGGCCTATCCAGGAGTACAAGGCGAAAAGTCGTACCGTCGCTTCTCTCAGAAGAATACCAAAGCTTCTATGTCGAGATCGGACAATCTCAAACTGCTGTACAGGACGCTCAGGTCTTTTACGTCGACATGTGTCCGTCAAGCGCCTGTTGATGGTGACTAGATGTGGAACGTGCTTTCGTGTGATGCCAGCGAACGCCTCGGATTTGGTCGACTCAGGGACTCGACTGGTTGAGACGTTGCTCATTCAATCGTCCAAGACTAAGGGTGTCTTATTTTTGCTAGCCGGGTGAAATTCGACAAGGTGAATGGGCAGAGGAGGTTTACTGTACTCCTCATTGGAATTGCTTGATTTAGATACGTGAGGGTCCCATTCAACAAGATTGAGCGAATCAAGACGTATGCACCTTATAAATACATATCAGTATGTGTGTCCCATGGTGTGTGTATGGGCGTGTGTGGGTGTGATCATTGGGAGTGTTAGAGCTTCGCGTACGGCAAATTTGATCCTTGACCCTTACAAGCCTGTTCAATTAAATTAAATGTGGCTTATACTGTGCTTCCCGTTTATGATTGTTCTGTTTACGGTTGGTCCGCGGTAACTATACAGTGCATCTCAGCGATGAGATAGGAGAACTGCAGGGGACATCAGATCGAAACCGGGCTGAGCGCTTACCTGGTCTGTTTATAACAAGCGATTTTCCCCACAACCAAACGCTCCAACCTCACCTAGAGCACCTCTTGCGTGTCGATTTATCATGGCCCAGTCAGATCCCGACGCAGTGGGCATAGGGGCTGCCAGGATTGGGACCCTTAGTAATGTCAGCCCCCCAATCCTTCTGTTGTCTCAATGTTTGCTTACTTTGCACAGTACACCTTCAGTGGGTCACAAGTGATCCGCATACAAACCACATAGTGACGCTTAACGCAACCGCTCTCCTGAAGCAATTATGTTTATAGCATACGTATGTTTCCCTCCCTCAATTTTGGTTCGCCCTTACTGAACGCTTTGCTCCACGATACTACAAAAGTTGTATCACTTCATTCTCACCATGGGAGACGAAGTTGGTCGTCTGCTTACAAGTCGTCTGTCGCTGCCAATCACTTCTAGGTCAACGTTGCATGGCCTCAAAGGTGGAAAAGGTGGACATTCGGAAAAGTGCTATATTTCACAACCCGATATGGATACCTATTTTGCATCACAATGTTCGCGATAAGTGTGTGCCTACTTTCTCTGTTTCATTCATGTCAAGCTGAAAGGTGGTGTCTGTAGACTCTAACCCTTTTTATCTTGTGGTTGGCGTCAAAGTGAGCCAAATAGCGCTGACCGACGTTCGCTTAGCCCTATCGAGATCTCACCACATGCTCCACTCCCTAGGTTTGCAAAGGACTGCGCATCGCAGGAATGGGTACGCTTTTCTTCTTTTGACGAAATACATTGATTTGACTGAGCAATGGTCTCAGCCCTGTCCGTGATCTGTGCGCACAGTGTTGAGTGTAAGGTGGATGGAGCCTTATCCACTTCCAGGAAGTCTGACGTCCTTGTCCTTCCCCGCTATTAATAGTATTTACATCGCTCTGTCTCTACGCACTTCTCGGAGCCACGCGTCCTTGGCTGGTTCTGTTTGTCATTTTGTACACGGTGAGCTACCCGATATTTCCTCCAGGGCCCCACAAATTCTAAAAGGTGCTGTTCGATCAGACTTTCACTGTTCCAGTCACTGTAACTGGGACGATATTCCAAACCACAATAAAAAGTGCTCCAAAATATTTGACCTCGATAAGGATCTATATCGCTAACGGATCCTCGTAGGTCGTCTTCCGGGACCGTTATACCGCTCTATGGGATCAATGTGCACGCGAACAGATGCACACCATTTCGAGTACCGCAGAGCGGCCATTTATACCCCCATGGCAGGGACGATCGGTGAGTCCGCGTTGCTTTATTTTACTTTTTAGCTGGTATGAACGACTCATTCTTGGTTCGCACTTGGTTGTCCTCTGTATCATGCAGTGTGCTTTCTTATCGGGGCATACACCCTCAGGGCTGGATATAGACATCATAAGAACAGAACGATTGAAGTCATCAGAAGGGAAGGAGGACTGTGCTATATAGTCCTGCTCGGTCAGTCCTTCCATCACATATAACCTTGTCAAGGCAGACTGACATCCAGAACTGGGTACTCTTCCGGACATAGTCACGCGCATGGTCAATCTCATAATTGTCGAATTATTGCCGTACAGCGACGTAAGTTCCTTGTCCTGAAGATGCAAACGCTTCAAGTGTGCTCACCACGAGTACATACCTACTGTCAGACTGCAATGTTGATCAGCATGGTTGCCGCGAGGTAAGTGATGTTCTTGAAAGTCGGATTCGTACCTCAAACTCACATTTTCTCTAATCACATCCTTATACCTCGAAACTTTCAAGTGCACTCGGGCTTATGGGACCCGTCCTCGCCATCCGCATGCTGCTCATGTTACGCCAATCTAAAGACGCAAGAACCCGATCAGTGGTATCGACACTCATTTTCAACCCCATCAACACGGAGAGCGACGACGACGAGGAAGCTCGACCTACTGAAAAAATTGGCCGGCGCGCAACCGCTTCCATATTCAGGCGTGCGCTAATGTTCAGAGATACTGAAATGGCTCAAGTGGGGAGGGCAGTATGAGATTGGTATCATTGGCCGTCAATCATGCTTAGAAGAGGGCTTAATTGTCGCAGAAGTACAAAAGTGGAAATGTATCTGCTTGGTTACACCCATGCTGAAGCCTATAACCCGTGAACAGATCACTTTCGAGCGCACTCAAGGGCTGAATCTTGATCCCTACGCTCACTTGTCCAGAATCTCTGTGGTGCTACAGAGCCACGATCAGCATCTTTACCCCGTAACCCCTCGAGTGCTCCTGGGTTGTTATTTGCTACATGCCCTTCCAGAAGGTTTTTTATGCTGTGAGGGACTCGAATTCAACGAACTTGCTGCTCGGGCAACCTCTTGATTCCGACGATGAACTCGGAGAGGCCTCTGAGGCTTTGAGGAGGGTTTTCAATCTATCCAGCAAGGCTATTGGTCAGGAGGGAGACGATGATTCGAGGATGTGTAGTAACATTAAGGTTCGTCATTTGGTGGACCGTCATCGATTTCATTCAAACAAGGCCGTTTATCTCCACCATATAGCACTCGCAGCGTGTTTCGAACAGCTCCAATCGCATGAGTCGAACGCTGAAAGGCTGCTCCGACTGCCATTCCACCGCTTACTGCTCGACGGAGTGCCAGAGAGAGGACTGGCATGACTTTCATTCTCGCGAGTGCAATCGTCTGTCGGTATTGTACAACGTCATGCCATCACTCATCTGTCTCCCATAAGCATGCAAATATGCTGACGGGTTCAACTCAGAACGCAAATCCGCGCGCACCTCGTTTTCGCTCTCACATCAACACCACCACCCGACATTTCTGGAGCATACACTCAACGAAGCCAAATACGTCGACACCTCCACAACTGTCGTTCTCGTTGACATGTGCGCGAACCTCCACCTGGCGCAGTCGAATATTGCACTGGACCTCATCAGGAAACAATTCTGGGATTTGGTCAATGGTTTATGGGATGCTCGAGTGCAAGCTCTCGTTACTAATGTGATGACAGTGAACGACTCGGATTCGGTTGGCTCAGGGACTCGGCTTGTCGAAACGCTGTTCATTCAGTCGTCCGAGCACAGAGGTGTCTTACTTTTGCTGGCCAGGGTGAAATTCGACGAGGTGAATGAGAAGAGGAAGTTTACTGTACTCAATGGAGTCGCTCGATTTGGGTGCGTAAGGATCCCGTTCTCATTACGATTAGCTACAGACTCAAACCCAATTCTAATAGGGATCACGAAATGGTTGAAACTTTACTCATGCCTGGACTCGTAGTACAGTACAAGTTATAAATTGCCACTTAATTCGCCATTTGTATGGGAGCTCAAGAGTTCCCAGCAGTATCGTGCAGGGCCATCTTCAACATTGGGCGACATTATTGAATGGCGATTCACAGACGCGAATCGTCACGTTGGTGTGCAAACGTGCAAATCCGGCCAGTAGCTCTGAATCTCGGCTGAATATTACGGTAGGCGGGGGCCCTTCATGCCATGTCAGGCACGGACTAAGGGATGGCCGAGCGTACCATCAGTCATGGGGTTGGTGTGCCATCGCTCACATAAGATTGAACGAGCCAAAAACCAAGTACAGTTTAAGCCACATTTGAACAGACCGTGGAACACGGAACTTTTTACCACTCACTCACCCACATACACCCACACTGATCGGTGATATCATTGTAAGAGGCGTACAAGGATCCGGCGGCCCTGGGGACATTCCTTGGAATAGTGGACACCCTGGGGGCAAATGATGTCTGATTCTCCCAATTTCGGTAGATATGCTTATCTAAATGAGATATAGAGTATTCCCCTTTTTGGAGAGCAAGAAATACCTCGCTCAGGAGAAATTCTGCAAAAGGTACCTTTTTGGGCCAGTGACGGTAAGCAAACCTGGCGCCATGCCCCAACGGTTCCATCAAAACTCTCCAAAGGCTTGTGATGGGCTCATGGTATATACGGCTACCTTGAGGGACGCTTACGAGCTAGATTGCTCAAAGGGTTTCAGTGGTAAACGGGTAAAAGAGTGAGCTGTGTCCCAAATGACATTTTCCCACCCCTTGGAATTCGCGCGTGCGTCTCACCTGTCCCAAGGAGTGAAGTGGCATCACAATTGCTCGAAATCTTGTTCACTGTCCTGTACCCGTCTATCTCTTCCTATTACTCCCAAGATTGGTAAGTCTACTCTGAAGAGGACGCTAACCATGAATATCGACTTTAATTGTCGTTTGAAATAAGGGATCCCCAATAAAATGGCAAGTTCCTTGTGGTGTCTCAAAGGGACCGCCGGAACACCATACTGCTGACGATTGTTTCATTTACGGTAACTCTAAGGTTCATCTCAGCGATGTGATAGGAGAGCTGCAAGGAGAAATAGAAGGCCGGGCTGGGCGCTTACCTATTCTGTTTAAAACGAGCGATCTTCCCCACAACCAAATGCTCCAACCTCAGCTAGAAAACCTCTTGCGCGTTGATTGACCATGTCACAGCCAGACCCAGATGCAGTGGGAATAGAGGCTGCTAAAATGGGGATCCTTAATAATGTCAGTCCACCATACCTTCTGTCTCAATTTTTGCTTACGTTGTCGACATTGACTCGTTCACAGTATATCTACGGTCGGTCACAAGTTATCCATGTACACACCACATAGGAGAGCTCAACACAAGCATTACCTTGAAGCAATCCTACTTACAGCATATGTGTGTTTCATTCCCTCAATTTTATCCTGCCCTTGCTGAAGGCTTCGTTCCACGATATTGTGCAAAAGGTGTATCAGTTCATCTTAACGATGGGAGACGAAGTTGATAGTCTGCTTACAAGCCATCTCTCACTGTGACACTCATAAATCGCTCTTAGGTAAATGTTGTATGGCCTCAAAGGTGGAAATTCGGAAAGGTATTATACTTCACAACCCGATATGGAGGCCTGTTTTACTTCGCAATATTCACAATATGTGAGTACCTACTTTCTCTGATTCATTCACCAAGCTGAAAAGTGGCTCCTGTAGTCTCTAACCCTTTCCACATTGTGGTTGGCGTCAAAGTAAGCCAAAATAACGTCGACTGATGTTTGCTTATCACTATGGAGATCTCACCACATACGACACTCTCCAGGTTTGCGAAGGACTCCGCATCGCAGAGTTGGGTACGCATTTCTGCCTTTAACGAAGGGCATTCGTTTTACTGAGCAATGATCTCAGTCCTGCTCACGATCAACGCACACAGTGTTGAGCGTGAGTGCCGCTTCAACGTGGAGTCTTATCCATTTCCCGGAAGTCTGACATCTTTCCTCGTCCTCCCCCGCTATTATTAGTATCTATATCGCTCTGTCTCTATGCACTTCTCGGAGCCACGCGTCTTTGGCTGGTCCTTTTTGTCACTTTGTACACGGTGAGCCACAAGATACTTACTCCAGGGCACCAGTTCTCAAGGTCGATGTTCGGTCAGACTTTCACTGTTCCAGCGACCGTAACTGGCTTGATATTTCAAGCTACATTAAAAGGTCTTCCAAATAATCGGCCTCATCAAAGTTTTATATCGCTAACGGACTCTCGTAGGTCGTCTTCCGGGACCGTTGTTCCGCTCTATTGGGACAATGTGCACGCAAACAGACCCACGCCGTTTCGAGTACCACCGAGCGGCCTTGTATATTTCCATGGCAGGGACGATCGGTGAGTCCTCTTTGCTTTACTTTTCTTGTTTGCCGGTATGAACGGCTCATTTTTCGCTCACACTTTGGTCGTCCTTTGTATTATGCAGTGTCTTTTCTTGTCGGGGCATACACCCTCTGGGCTGGATATAGTTACCATAAGAACAGAACGATTGAAATTATCCGAAGGGAAGGAGGGCTGTGCTATCTGGTCCTACTTGGTCAGTACTTCCGCCGCATATAACTTTGTCAAGGCAGACTGACATTCGGATTGCGTACTCGTGTGGTAACCCTTTCCGATACAGTCACGCGAATCGTCAATCTCGTAATTATCGAATCATTACCGTACAGTGAGGTAAGTTCATTGTCCTGAAGATTCGACTGGTTCGAGTGTGCTCACTACGAGTACACACTTACTGTCAGACTGCGACCTTTGTCATAGCCATTGTCAATGGGTAAGCGATTTTTTCAAAAGTCGGTTTCGTACCCCAATCTCACAGTTTTTGCTATTCACACACTTCTTCATGCCTCGGTGACATCGGAATCTTCAAGCGCACTCGCGCTAATGGGACCCATCTTCGCCACACGCATGCTGCTTATGCTAAGACAATCCCAAGACCCAAGAACTCGATCGGTGGTATCGACACTCGTTTTCAACCCCGTCAACACGGAGAGGGACACCCCGGGTAGTGACGACTACGAGGGATCTCTATCTACTGAAGACGCTGGCCAGCACGTAATCCCTTCTACCAGGCGTGCGCTAACGTCGAGAGATACTGAAATGGCTCAAGTTGGGAGGGCAGGACGAAATTGATACCACCGATTGTTAAGCATACGGAAGAGGATTTAATTATCGGAGAAGCACAATAGTAGAAATGTATCCGCCTGGTGCTACACTCGTGCTGAAGCCTATGATATTATTGCATTCAAGTTCGCCTCACAGATGGCTCAAGGAGTGGTTGGAAGTGAGAACAAGAACAAGAGCAAAGATCCAGACTGAAGTCCATGGTCTCCTCGTTGGGCTCTTACTGTACAGAGCCTCCGGGCCTGGTTTTCGAGTCTTGGTGGGTGTGAGCAAGTGGCGGCAGAGCCTGGAGCCAGTGGAGGCTGAGCAAGGTGGTGGCATGATAGCGAGAGGTGAAAACTTCGTCCTAGTAGAAATAGCAAGCTAATCCGTCCTAATATTCTCCACAGCAACGAAGACTTCTCTCGCGCTTACCATAACGTCATAAATAGGAAAGGTCGGTGGAGGCTAATCTGCAACTCCGTGAGTTTGTAATTAGGTCGAATTTTGTGGAATTTGCGCCCTGAGGAGCACTCTGGTCGGCATGGACCTTAGACTCGACCCCCCTTGAGCAAGACTTCATGAGGTTCGAATAGCTACTAGGCGACCTCAGGATCTTCGCTGTCCAGGCAGTCATCGCTGGCCGCAGCTGAGCATACATCAGAGATCTATCAAAGTGGTTACTCCTCCATCTGAAGTTCCTGCAGTAGTCGGAGCCAGATTCCCAAACGTCCAGTAAGGCGGAGGCCTATCATGAATCTCGCTTCTGACCAACATCAGCCGGAAATTTTTATACGCTGCTCGGACTCTGTTTGTTATATCACGGTTCGGTTTGGCCGAACAACGCCTGGAGAACCGTATTTTCAGCATTTCCACGGATGCTAGTTTCCGCCTGAAACGGAAGGCCTTTTTCCTCAATCCTCATGCTGCAGGACATGAACTGCGTTTTCGGGGCTTCGGCACCCAAATAATCACCCAACAAAGCTGTATCGACGATGGAAGGATCTGCTCAGCTCTGATCGGCCGTACATCCCTTGGCAGGCACCCCTCGCTGTTTGGCAACCAGACCACGTCAGTNCGCCCAAAGCCTGGTGGCCAGACCCAACAGCGGCTAAACCGATTCCAAAACTTTATGGAATTCCGGGCGTCGGTTAGCGAACCCATCTCACCGTTCTCCTCCATGAAGAAGCTATGGTGCAATACCATTTGTGTACACCATTTTCCTACGACGCGCTGATTTACTCCGGTGAGTGGTACAGTGCTCCTACTGCGAGATGGCCCTGATTTGGTACACCACGCATAGCGATGGCATGGGTTGGACTAGATTTTGCTGACATCAGGGGTAGACCCGCCAAGGTAGTGATGAAGGTGCTGCAATTTTGTGAACCTCCCAACCCTCCGGATGGGGAATTTCAGAAGGAGTGCAGCTAGCCAAACGGTGTTCCTCATCCGGGTGGGAGTCTGTTGTCCACCCCTCGCAAATTATCACTCCTTCGACAAAGATCTTACAGGCAACGCATCCTGTCGGTTTGGACAAACGTAGTGACTGATACATCTCGAGTTGTGTTGTTCAGACGTGTATTTTTCAAGTTTTCAGGGCGAAGTACACCACAATCTTCATTTTCTGTTGTTTTTCTGAATAATGGCTGTCAACGGGAACCTCCCGTGCCTGATTAATGATTGTCAATGTCTTGGTCAGTCGACAAGCACGGGTTTGATCGGGCGCCAATCCCCTCCTTCGAACCATCATGTCGACTGGGTCGTATTTCTCCAACGCAAACAATTTTTCGGTCAACAACTTGTCCATTACCACCACGAACAACATAAACAGCATCACCTCAGATCATGATGGTAAGACCGCTGAACGTAAGACCTCTGAGTGTTCGCCTTGACGCACCAATGATCCTAGCGCTACAATACCTGCACGAGCACGCAGCAACAGGAGCCGCGCACGACTCTGAAGAACGTTCCCCTCCACCTTCGTGCCATCCGGGAACCCGTCAAGCCGTCCTTGGTCGTATCACTGGATGGTATTCTGGGGCTGATGCCCCACCCAAGAAGCCCATTATGTGGGTACACGGACCTGCAGGGTACGGCAAGACGGCCGTCGCGCAGACGATATCAGATGATATGGAGGTGCAGCAACAGGAGTTGGACTTCAATCCTCTGGGAGGCACCTTTTTCTTCTGGAGGACATCCCCTGAGCGTAATAACCCTAGTCGGTTCGTTATCACGCTGGCCTACCAACTTGCAACCGCTGTCCCCGACCTATCACCGCATATCGAGAGAGCTGTCAAGTGCAATCGGATGATTGTCAACAAGACGCTGGAAATGCAGCTCACCAAGCTCATCATTGAGCCGTTTCGCTCTCTCAAAAACGTCGACAAGATTCCCCGTCGGTTGTTAATTATCGACGGGCTGGACGAGTGTATCAACTCAGACCAGACACCTCAAGTCGAGGGGAGGTATCTTGAAGGCCAGGAACGAACTCAGCGTCGGGTTCTCGACCTCATCCACACCCTTCATTCGCACAAGTTCCCCCTCTCCTTCCTCATCCTCAGCAGACCCGAAGCCTGGATCAAACAATATATGGAATCTGATCGTTTCAAATTCATCACCGAAACGGTGGACCTCTACGAGATGGGAGATCACCACGATGTAGAGATATTCCTACGAGCAGAGCTAAACCGCATCTCTGATGACATTCCCAAGCACCAGTTGGGAAAGGATGAAGAGAAATGGCCAAGCGAACGGAGCGTTCGAGAGCTATTACGGAGAGCAGGCGGCCACATGCTGTACGCGGCGATTGTCATTCGGCATATCGATGATCCATACGATGATCGACGACGTCTGCTTGAGGATATTCTCGCCAGTCCTTCCACCAACTCGCCTTCCATCAACTCGCCTTCCATCAACTCGCCTTCCATCAACTCGCCTTCCACCAACTCACTCCCACATTCCGTTCCGTTTGCGGCACTGCATGACCTCTACAGACAAATAATGCTGTCTTGTCCTGCAGCGAAGCGACCACTTATGCTCGAGGTCCTCGAAGAGATCCTTATATTCGTTGACCCCACAGATCGCCCGATAACAACAACCTTACCTTCCGCTCTCCAGATTTTGGACCCCCTCTCTGGGCGAGCGTCTGGTGAAGCAGGGAGAGCCCTCCGATGCCTACATGCAGTCGTTCGTCAGGACGGTGGAGGTCAAAACAACTTCTTCATCCATTCCTCATTTCCCGACTTCCTCGTAAACTCCAAGGCTACTTCGGAATTCGCCATCGACCTCCGAAAGGCGCGTAGGAGGTTATTATCGAAATGCTTCGAATGCATGACCTCCATCAACAGCATTTCCAGCCCAAGCTCTGTTGAGGGCGGAGAACAGCTTGAAGCTCACCTTCAGCACGCTCTGAAGATTTGGCCGTACTATTGGTATTGCTGGGATCCCTTGGACGAAGCAGAGTATGTCACACAGCTCAACATGCTTTATACGATCAATCTCAGCGCTTGCCTTGTTCGGGCGAACGTGGTTCCGCCACATTACTACATTTTCGCCCGTCGACTTTACGATTGTCGAATTCTTACACCCAACCCGGTTATCCCATCGGCTGTGGATTCAGCTGCTGCACAATACACAAGCAATCCAACTCAACCAACAGCTTCTCTCCCCGCTCAACAAAGTCCGTCTCAGTACATGCAAAGCTCGGTCGAGGAAGCATTCCTGTATATGTTGGACCCGTTCCGTGTCCAAATCTTCGCACCGGCCCTTTCCTACATGCTATTCTACTACTTGTGGTCCTGCTGGAGCGGCGGCGACAAGTGGGACCTCCAGAAGGATAAAGCTGCCAAGGCCTGGATGTCGTTGAAGAAAACGCACCCACATCTTTATCAGCTTCTCAGCTGGGAGTCACTGTTTGAACCGTGGTCGGAGTACTACGAGTTCATGAAATGGGTCAACGCGTTATCATTCAAGGAGGAGAATTAGGAACGTTTTTCCTCAGTCTTTCGACCTGTATCTTACGAGATGTCGTCAAATCGCAATTGGAGGTGTGGTATAAATACGAATGTGTTGAATCATTGAACCGAATAAAACGTATTCCGAATATAATCGTGAAGATATCGTACAAGTACACACTCGTCCATTCATTGGTACTTAGCCCACCTTTACGCCCTCTTGATGCCCTTCCAATTGGTACCACCGATTCCAGACCCTGTACCAAACCCAGCGAAAGCTCCACCACCTAAAGGCGTTGCCGAGGTTGGCGTAGAGCTGCCGCCCGGAACACCCTGGAACGACGAGCGGTAGCTCGTATTCGGAAGAGCCGAGATTGAGAGGAATTTGTTCGGTAATGGCCTGTCGTCGGTATTATACTGGAACTCGAATCCAACGCCATCTGCCTCTCCGACATCCAAGAGCCCGACCATCTTCTTCCCGATCGCGTTCAACTTCTCTACGTCATCCTTGCTCCTCGTCCACAACTGGATCCGATCCACCTTGCTTCGCAGACTCACGACCGCACCACAGATCTCGTCTGCGCCGTCTGTCTCGATCTGTTGGCCGACAAGGGCCATGGTAAGCCATTGCCAGCACCTATCGAGCAGCTGAGGATTGTTCTTCATCGTCAAGACCCACTTTCCTCCGTTCGCGTTCGCGGGGTCCTCCCACATCGGCTTGATCCCGGCCTTGAACAAATGATAATTGCTGTTCTTCTCCAACATCGAAGGAGGCTTCAACCAGTTGAAGTACCGGCAATACTGCTCCACGGTATCAAACTCGCCGATAACCGTCAACCCCGCTTCGTACTCGGTGGTACTTTCCGGAATTGGCGCCGCAGACTGCGGGGCATCATGCGGAAGGGCCGACGCAGGGGTATACGGGAACTTGGCCTTGGAATCGTGGAAAATCGTCCACGCGAACTGGAGGGGGTGTTCTTGGGGCTTCATCTGGACACCGGGGGTCTTGGGGTCCTCGATAAGCTCGGGTTCGGGAGGCCTGGCGGTCCCGTCGATGCTGAGCTGCCTCGTGCGCACCATTCGTGCGGTGATCGCATCCAGACTCGGGACGTTCTTGTACCCCTTCACGAACTTCTTGGAAGGTGCTGGCAGTGGGGCTGGCCCGCCATCTGTGCCCTCCTGGTCGTTGAGCTGCTCGAGCCTGTCAGACGTCAAAGGCTCGCCACCATCGGGGACAGGGGTGGTCGATTTGGGCGGGGTACCGTCGTCGGCGCTTTGTGCGCCTGCGGGCGATGCAGACCGGGTGGTCGGGGCATTGACAGCAATGGAATCAGCGGTGGATGCCGCGGAGGATGCGAGTGAGATGTTGGACCCCGTGCGCAGGAGGGACGCGGCGAGGCGGGGGCGCGGGGCCGAGGAGCTGGATGAGGACGATGATGGCGTCGGGTTGATCCTCGCGGCCAGCTGGTTGAGAGAGGGAAGGCGGCCTGCGCCAGGTGCTTTCAGTGTCTCTGGCATGATGGTTCAGAGGAGAGAAGGCCTGCACAGCAATTCTGATCTCGTCTATTGATCTTATCTAGAATGATGCTGTCATCCCGCCGCTCTTGTCGCCCAAGTCAAACTTCTGAATCGAACAAAAGGATTGCATGATTGGGTAATGAAGATAGAAATACAATGGAGTCTAGAGTCCCAGAATAATGTCCACCAAAAGAAGATAAAAGCTTTGAATTCAAACACAACGCCAAGTCGGCGGAAGGACCGCCTTCCTAAAAGACCTCTAAACACTCGCTCTCTTCGGGTTGGGGAACCTCGTGTCGTGCACAGCATGAGCAAGAGGAAGATCTGTAACCTTCACGGAGTCCCCACTGACAGTCGATACATCGTCTTCTTCCCTGCTTTGCTTGATATCCCGATCTCTGGAAAGTTCGGTAAGCCTGATAACATTCAAGCTGGGCTTGGTCAAGGACGACGCAGTGGAAGGCAGACATGAAGGATCTGTCTCTTCTCCATATAGCGTCCATCGGAACCATAGCACAAGAACAGGGATGTTGCACCCGATTATCGACAAGACAGCCTGATCCCCGTTATCAACCTCGCGAACAGAATGTAGCGGAAGGAGACGTACCTCGAACTGGCCAGCCATATCGACCACGATAAACCCATCTGTGCCCATAACTAAAGGCGAGTAGAAGAAGGAACAATGGATGATAGTAGCGATTAACATCAAGACAGCGGCAGCGATAGCCGACACTACTGTCGTCCTGGTACTGCTACTTCTTGAGAGTGGGTGCGAAGACTCGACATCCGCAGCGCCCTGATTGGCCAATTTAAAATCTCGGTGGAATGCATACGAAGCTCCTATCAGCGCTAGCTCGCTAGAAAACATCGCTGAGAGGCGGAGAGCATCGTTATTCGTGAAACAAGGCTAGAAGTGGACTGGAATGTGCACTCACCCACAAATCCAAATATGCTCACACCTTCCCTCTCTGCATTGCAGTACGCACTCGACTTGACCACGTCCTCTCTCAAACGGCCGTAATGTGTACACCCAGCCGCTAGCGTCCAGATCAAGTGCCCACAGTAGAAGATGAGGAACGTAACGCCAAGCAGGAGTGGAAGGCGTTTGAGGATGACTTTATCGTCTTCGCTGCTACCATCCATAGATTGTTGACTGGGAGAGGTGGTGTTAAGGCTTTCCGGGTGTGGAATCGAGATTGACGCCCTCGAGCTTGACCTTGAGGTGAAGGCAGAGCGGAAAGCGGAGTATAAGCTCAGAACGAGGCATATCCTAGCCAACCTAACGGAACCGATCTATCCGGTAACTTCACTTGATATGGAAGCGACGCACCAGATAATCGACACCCAAGACACCACCATAGTCCAATACAGGGCCTTTTGCCAGGGAATCCTCTCATGTGAGTCTACAGTCATTCATCCATAAGCAGAAACTATCCCGTTAACGTTACGATCTCGGTGTGTGTAGGAGAAAGAAACATACCTGTTTCTTGATACAAGAACACCATGACCACAGCCGCCACAATACCCAAAGCCGACACAACTATCGATAGGAGGTCGTCGTACCCAATTCCAAACCACCCCGAGTTCCCCGTTCGTGTCGAGCCACTAGACCTGGCGCTCGGTGCCCGCATGTGCTTCGAAACATGACCATTGGACGAGATAGACGATACACGGGAATGTGCACTGAACGAAGACGATTGCCGGCGATGGCCTCGTCGTTGAGACGGCAAACCGCTACTTGAAGATCGTGCCAAAAGCCTTGAATGGGATTTGAGCCGGTATACAATGCGTATGCCGGTGCTCATGAGCGCTGCGGCGTACAGTGAGCATAATATGCCTGTTCAATGGGTAGATAAGGATAAGATGTCGGAAGACCAAGAAAGATCCAATGGAATGTACGTCAGAAGAGAAGGAACTTCGGATTTAAGGGATGTCCACGCACCTTTCCAGGCTTGAAACGACTGGTCTGGGATCATATTCACCGAAACAAAACCGACTCCCCCTAATTGGCGCGCGAGGCAACTGCAAGCGATATGGTATGGTCTTCAAAGATCGTAGCGAGGTCGTCCGTCGTCAGGTAATGGCGGTCAACTAGCTGTGGTTAACGATAGTAGGGAAGAGAAGCGGGAAGAGAAGCGAGATTGAAATACCAGAGGAAGGAACGAGAAAAACGGGGAGAGATCGAACCTTAATTGCCTCGAGGCAAGTATAACGACACCTCTCCTTTCCCCAAAACGCACATATCCACGCACATATCCACATCAATATATACATCGCCCCCACTTATGTTCGCATCCATCTGGAACGGGAACACGAGCCTGTACAGACAGGGATTGAATGCACACGTTGAGCAGACAGCCGTCCTGCAGGCAGGTAGGTAAGCACTGGATCCTGCCATCGACGTCGGCATCAATGTTTGTACACCGCTGATGGTACGCTCGCGGGGGACTCGGAAGATAAATCAGGATATATGCTCGGTCAGCCCAAAGTTGAGAGGGAGGAAGGGAGTGTGGTGTGTAGCCATGTACACAGTCAAACAATCGCCCCGAGTGAGCCCTGCGCAGTATGTTTTACGGAATTGTACGAATGTCTTTGGAGCAAATATCAGTCACTCGGGGTCTGTTGGAGAGATTAATGAGCGTGATTGATACCTCGTGCAGAGAAGTGATAGGCACAAAACGCGCAGGTGCACTGCCCACGGAACGTGGAGAGATGGATGATAATCAGTGACAGGGAGTATGTGTATACATACTCACGTATGGGCGCGGCCATGCGTCCGCCTCGACGCTTCAGGAGATTTTCCTTTACCGAATTCTCCGGTATTCCATAGATGGTCACTTTCCAATCCAGGTCTAGGGATTGGTGGTACAGACGGGAGACCCAACTCTCAGCGGGCGGCTCAGCCCAATTGAGTCCATTCAAACCTTGTTTCCCATCCTGTATACTCCACTCTTGACACTCACTCCATCCCCAAACGCCTGCAATGTTCGGGTGATACTCACCGGTATCTAACTGTATCACCGTGAGTTATTCTTTCGTCAACCAAGCATACTAAGGAAAGACCAAGTACACCCTGCTCCTTTCGCGCGGGAGGTGCCAAGTGTAAAATACGGACTGCACAAACAGTGGGCACCCCGGTGGTCTCCTTTTTTCGAGACAATGAGTAGACGTCTTGGATATCATGGAGCCTAGATGCCCGGTTTTGCCATCCGGGGCGCTGGGCGCTCACTGGTCGGACATATGAAGAGCAACGTGGACATATAGGCATTAGAAATGAGGCGAATATGATAAGGGCACGAGCCAAAATAATCGAGGAGACGACAGACAGCACCGAACGACGGTACTTCCTGAAACACCTCTAAGAACATAAGAAGCGCATAGATGGTAAGTTCAGCAGATATGATAACAAATGACCGAGGTGGACGTGTACTTAGCAGCATGAGGCGAAGGGACCCTGAGGTGGCTCTGAGGCCGGGTTTACAAGCAGCGCATCTACAGATGGTACTAGGCATGCACATCAGCATGCCAGGCGCGCAGTGCAGAACAAGAGCAGAACGGCACCGCGCCGGCTAGGCGTAAGGTGAGCGCCTATATCCCTTTCGACTCAGATTGACAAGACCGCTGAGCTGCATTCAGTTTGAAGATTTAGACAAGGAGCCTAGGGTATAAAGTAATAATTTGACAATGTACACAAAAATTGGAGCAGCCTGACTATCTATGACAGGACATTTGCGGTTTGACGTGGCCACGCCCTTGAAATCTACCAATCGCTCCCGCGTACAACGGCGCTCCTATAAAGGTAGGGCTGTTATATTAGACTAGGTAATCGTTCTGGATTTTATGTGGAATGCATAGATTTGTCCCTCTCGGCCACGTATTGATCATCAGAGACATCGAAGAGAAAGGGGTACTTCTCAGAGAGGCTCCTCTTTGGATCCAGGTACCTCGGCCAGCGGTAGGCAAGTTCTCGATGAATGTGCGGATTATCCTTCTTCAAAGAGTTCATAGCCTGTACAACCTTATTGGCGCCTGAGCCCCACCACCAAGCTCCTTCGGAAGCCGTCAAATAGAAATGTAATGCAAGGCTCACCCAGGACGGACGGATGGAAGTAGGGCTTTGCGCAATGGCCGGCTGAAGCAAGTGAGCAAGCGCTTGCTCAAACGAGGAATTCAAAGAATTTGCGCATTCTTTCGCAAGTGTCTGTTGGTCCAACGCAAGGTCAGCGCTATAGAACCTACTTACAACAGTTACATTGCTCACCGATGGAGTGTTTTGAACCACAGTTTTACGATATACACGAGCGAGATTGGAACAGAAGATGGGATCCTGGTCTTTCGAACAGCCCTCGACCTTGATGGCTTGAACTATACAGGCTTTGAGGTCGAGTGCTCGAAGGAGAGACTCAAGCTGTTGGGTAGAATCGGCTTCATCCTTAGGCTCCGAGTTTTGCCAGTGCTTAGGCCAATTCCGAAGTGCGACTTGGACATGCTCTTCATCAACATTGGTTGATAAGTTGATGGACGACATGCAGCGTAGGCAGTGCAATAGCAATCTTCTCTCTCCTGGTTCAAACTTGATCGTGAACTCCAACGCAACTCGGGAATCGAGGAGGAATTCGGGGAAAGAAGAATGGACGAAAAATGTCTCAGGGGAGCCCTGACAATCCGAAGTAATTACTGCGCGGATGTTTCTGATGGCTTTCAACCCCCGACCAGGGGCTCTACCACAGAGGCTATCGAGAACCGTTAAAGCGGTCCTGATGGTGGCATAGGAATGTGCGCGAGAGAACGCCATCAAGTCTTCAAGGACTTCGAGCATAAGTCGCCGATGCTCTTCGGGACATGACCGCATAATTTGTCTGTACAGTTCGTGGAGAGCCGAAAATGACGAAGAGTGTGCAAGGGTGGAGGTGGAAGGGGTAGTGTCATCGCGGTCAGCGTCGAGGATGTCTTGGAGCCGCCCTCGAGGGTCATCGTAAGGATCCTGGATATGTCGTACCACAGTAGAGGCATACAGCATGTGACCACCCGTCTTCCTCAGTAGCGTTTGAAGCGTGTCCTTCCCCACCCACTCTGAGGTGTCTTCTCCCGGGTGTGACTCAAGGTTGGCTGCAATGCGACTGAGCTCCGCTTTCAGGTAAACCTCGACGTCGCGGAGATGGTCGCCGACCTCGAACAGGTCTACGACCTCCGTCACAGGTTTGAATTGTTTTGACTCCATGTGCTGTTCAATCCACATCTCGGACCGGCTGAAGACGAGGAATGAGAGGGGAAGTTTTTGAGAATGAAGGGTAAGGATAAGGTCGAGGACTCGGATCTGAACGCGTTCTTGGTCTTCCGCCCACTTCCTCTCCAAACGAAACTCCTGATCCGAGTTGATACACTCATCGAGCCCATCAATAATAATCAACCGGTTCGGCATCTCGTCGAGGTTATCCAAGGCTCGGAACGGCTCGACAATCAGCCTGGTGAGCTGGACTTCGAGAGATTTTTTGAGTATCATCGGATCGCGTGTGGTGGCTTGTTCGATATGAGGCAAGAGCCCGGGGATGGAGATGGCGAGTTGGTAGGCGAGCGTGATGACGAATCGCGCGGGGCTATTGCGTTCAGGCGACGTCCTCCAAAAGAAAAAGGTCGCGCCGACAGGGTTGAATCCGAGTTCTTGCTGTTGAGCTTCGAGGTCGTCAGACACCGTCTGGGCGACAGCGCTCTTGCCGTACCCTGCGGGACCATGTACCCACATGATGCCCTTCTCTGGCCGTGTTTTGAACCCGTACCATCCAGTAATGCGATCGCGAACGGTTTGTCGAGTCCCAGGATGGCATTTTGGTGGAGGATACCTCTCCTCAGAGTCGTGCATCGCCCCGCAGGCCGCGTGTTGACGCAGGCACCGTAGGACTGGAGATGATGTCTCTCGTGAGTAGGTTTTCTTGACCGAGCACTCCGCAGGTCCCCTTACAATCGGTGTCCGAAGCGACGAAGGTGTTGCTGATAGATAGAGTGTTGACCGAAAACTTCTTCGAATTGGGGAAGTACGACACAGATGACATGGTGGTATGAAGAAAGGAGGATTGACGCCCATTAACCGCATTCTAACCCATGGCTGCGGAATCTGAATTACAATCGAGTGTGCCTTGTTGTCGGTCACTTCTGGCTTGGCTATCATTATTCCTCCAATGCCATCCTCATCGTCATGCATTCAATACTGACTTGGTTTCTTTCAGTCGCGATATTCAACCTGACCGTGAAAAGTTCATAGGTCGTGCCCAAGTCAACATAAAGCCTCAATTAGCAGCGGTGGTAGAATCAATTGCTGTACCCTTTCACATACGTATCTCAGAAAATTGAATCGTGCTCGTGACACCCGCATAATGTGGAGTATCGCAGGCCGAAGCCTAGAGCGCTCGTTGTAGGAGACTTCAAGAGTTACTCCACCTCATGCGTCTCTTTTGGAATGGATATCAGGGAGGAGCGTCGAGCCTCGATGCCCGATTACACCGTCGTAGACTCGTAGGCCCGGGTGGTGAGGTAAATAGTAAGATGGCTCGAAAAGATGAGCTTGATCGTGGATCACCGAGCTGACAGAGTGCATTGAACAGCCAAATTTACACTGATAACCTAACGATACCGTTTCAGAGATATCTACAAGAACATAAGTAGTGACTAAATGACAATCTATTTAAGTGCAAAGGTTGTGCTAATATGGACGCGTGACAAGCATGTGGCCGCCTGAATTCATGACAATAACATGACGTGGAGCTGTAGATTTGTCCCTCTCATCGATGTATTGATCGTCAGAGGCATCGAACAGGAAAGGGTACACTTCGGAGAGACCCACCCGTCGGTTATTTATTGCATCCTGGTGTCTTGGTAAGTGGTAGGCAAGTTCATTATGAACGTGCGCATGATCCTTCTTCAAAGAATCTAGAGCCTGAACGACTTTATTGGCGCTCGAGCCCCACCACTGAGCTCCTGTGGAAAGCGACAAATAGAAATGTAACGCAAGGCCCACCTGGGCCGGAGAGAAGGAAGTAAGGCCTTGGAAAATGGCCGGCTGGAGCAAGTGAGCGAGAGCTTGCTCGAACGAAGAATTCATAAAAGATGCGCATTCTTCCTCAAGGGCAGCTGTGTGTTGGTCCAACTCGAGGGCTACGTCGCACAACCTTCCGATAATAGGCTCATTATTCGCCGATTGAATTTTTTCAACCACGGTTTTGCGATACGCATAGGAGAGATTGGAAGAGAAGGAGGAATACTGGTCCTCCACCTTGAGGCCTTGAACAATACAGGCTTTGAGGTTGAGTCCAAGGAGTAGCTTGAGCTGTGTAGCATATTCAGCTGCGTCCAAAGGCGAGGAGACTCGCCAATACTCGGGCCAGCTCCTCAGAGCGACCCGAATATGCTCTTCATCAACGTCGGTCGACAAGTCAATGGAAGATATGCAGCTGAGGAAGTGCAGAAACAACCTCTGGCGGCCCCTCTGTAAGTCGATAGTGAACTCGAGCGCAGCTTCGGGATTGCGGAGGAACTCCGGAAAGGAGGAGTGAACGAAAAATTGGCCTTCGTAGCTCACGGAATCCATAATTGTTACTGCACGGAGGTTTCTAATGGCTTTCATGCCTTGACCGGGGGCTCTACCTCGTAGGCGATCGAGAACGGTAAGAGCGGTGCTGATGGTGAAAGACCCCAAAGGGAAAATGGGCAATGCGATCAGGCCCTCGAGAATTTCGAGCATGAGTGGCCGGTGCACTTCGGGACATGACCGCAAAATTTGTCTGTAAAGTTCGTGGAGGGCCGAAAATGATGATGAGTGTACAAGGTTGGAGGTGGAAGCGACACAGTCGTCGCCGAATTCAAGAATGCCTTCGAGCTGCCTCCGTGGGTCGTCATATGGATCGTCGATATGTCGGATTACTGTAGAGGCATAAACCATGTGACCGCGCGTCTGTCGCAACAGCCTTTGGAGCATTGACTGCCCCGGCCACTCCGATCCATCCTCTTCCGGCTCTAATGGAAGGTTGGCCGCGATACGACTGAGCTCTGCCTTTAGATAGACCTCGACATCATGGAGATTATCGCCAATCTTGTACAAGTCGACGACTTCCGTCACAGGCTTGAAAACCCGTGAGTCCATGTGCTGTTTAATCCATACTTCGGGTCGGCTGAAGATGAGGAACGAGAGGGGAAGTTTGTGGGATTGAAGGGTATGAATGAGGTCGAGGACTCGGATCTGAACCCGTTCTTGATCCTCAGCATACTTTTTCTCCAAGCGAGACTCCTGATCCGAGTTGATGCACTCATCGAGCCCATCGATGATAATCAACCGGTTCGGCATCTCGTCGAGGTTATCCAAGGCTCGGAACGGCTTGACGATCAGCCTGGCGAGCTGGACCTCGAGAGACTTTTTGAGTATCATCGGATTGTGTGTGATGGCGTGTCCGATATGAGGTAAGAGTTCGGGGATGGAGATGGCAAGTTGGTAGGCGAGCGTGATGACGAATCGCGCGGGGCTATTGCGTTCCGGAGACGTCCTCCAAAAGAAAAATGTAGCGCCGACAGGGTTGAATTCGAGTTCTTGCTGTTGAGCTTCGAGGTCGTCAGACACCGTCTGGGCGACGGCGCTCTTGCCATACCCTGCGGGACCATGCACCCACATGATGCCCTTCTCCGGCCGCGTTTTGAACCCGTACCATCCAGTTATGCGATCGCGAACGGCTTGACGAGTGCCAGGATGGCATTTTGGTGGGGGATACCTCTCGTCAGAGTCGTGCATCGCCCCGCAGGCGGCATGTTGACGCAGGTACTGTAGGACTGAAAATGGTGTCTTTCGTGAGTAGGTTTCTAGACCGAGCGCTTTGAGGGTCCTCTTACCGTCGGGGTCCGAGGCGATGAAAGTGTTGTTGCTGATAGATAGAGTGTTAACCGAAAACTTCTTCGAATTGGGGAAATACGACACAGATGACATGGTGGTATGGAGAAAGGAGGATTGACGCCCGTTAACCGCATCTTATCCGTGGCTGTGAGCAGTAGATCATGACATTGACAAGCAGTGACCGTGACCTATGACCTACGTTCGCCGAAGAAAAATCGGTCACAATGTCCGACCAAGATTGTGAATAAGGTTAGCTGGACTTTTCATGTGTTGGACACCGGAATGAAGGACATTTGCTCTAGTACAACGGACAATCAGACGTACAAACAGCGGTCGCACTAAAATACAAAAAGCAAGATGATCGTCCCTCGAACTTGGAATTGACCAGTTACGCATCCTTCTTTGTCTCATACGAGTAACCCAGCCCAGACAAAACATACTTTGGCTCAGGCATCACCAATCCATCCTCCCCATCATCCACCTCAGCAGAATCTCGACTGCTATAAGAACTTTTCTTTGCTCCATCATCACGGAATGCCCACCCAAGGTCCAGCCCTTTCTTCCTGAAATTGCTCCATCCCGGTTGGTACTCCCCGATGTACGAACCGCGGGATATTTCAGCCAGCAAATTCGGAACTACGGGCGAAATAGCCCACTCATCGCCAGCACTGTCGTTCGACTTGGTCCTGAGCAGCTTCTCCGTCTCGATTTTGTAATCCGACTTTGTAAGTCGAATCCGGTCTTGAAGATGCGTGATGGCTTTACACAGGAGACCTGCTGCAATCCATGCGCGGACTCTAGATCGTTTAGAGCATCTATCAATGTCCTTGTAGCAGACGTGGACGTGTGGGACGACGTCAGGGCGGAGATAGGGTGATGTTGGTTCGCTGTCTTGGTCTTCGTCGTTAGGATCATCTTCGTAGATTAGGCACTTCTTGTCGAACCAGATGACGCAATCTGCGTGTTGCAATGAGGCGATGACCTCAGGATGCAGAGGTCTGTCCAATACCTGGGATAATGAGGATCCCAGGGTTACATGCCCCAAGACACGATGGGTGATAGGGTCGCGGTAGGTCGTGAAGATATCTGGTGCGAAGAGGGGTTCGAGGGCGTTCACCTTTTCAGGCGTGAAAGTGTGTTTAACTTTGTCTTTATCGGACGAAGAACCCGACTTCGTCGATGGAGGGGTGGGTTCATCGCTGGAAGATATGGTTGGGACGGATGTTGGATGGTACGCTTCGTCATAGAGGAACCACGAGATCCACAGCCGATGGTGATTCATCGTGCGTAGTGCAAGGGCCTTGACACCCATATAGTTGAGAGCTATGTGAAGCCCGATGAGTACGAAAAGGGTGAAGTAGGTTGAGAACAGGGTGGTCAGCCGCGGAACGAGAAAAGAGCCGACCTAAAGACAGGATGTCAGTAAATGGAGGACCGGGCTCTGAGAAATACTCACCACCATCCCAAACAAGGCCAGCACGGTCTCCTTACTAGCGTCTTTCGCGTTCAAATCACCAATATCGCCCTTCCCTTTCTCCGGAGATGCAAAGTGCAGGGAAATAGCAGCTTTGGACCCACCAGCAACGATTCCGCACAAGGCGCGGGATGACGCGCTCAGGCAGAGTGCCGCAATCCGTAGCTGTGGCCAGGCGAAATACGAGTTGAGCACAGGCGACACGGTGTCGAGGACTAGCGCAGAGTCGTTGAGTATATCAGCTAGCAGTCTATACATCTTAGCGTCGGGCACAAGGGAAGAGCCAAGATGGTGAGCGGAAACAATAGCTAGGGGAAGAGACTGAGTTGGGGATGGGAAATTTTTCAGAAAGGTCGGAAGACGTACTGGTCAGCCGACTGCAGATGTCGAGAACGATGTTCAAAAGGAGGGCGTTGGTGGCGGATGCCGATGGGTCCCCGATGCCATAGCCTTCAAGCAAAGCTCTTGAAGCTAGAAGCCCAGCCAAAGAGTTACAGAAGGCTTGTAGAGCATTGAATATCTGATATCTGAAGCGTATGAGGCAAGAAAATCGAGCAGGAAGCTTTGGGGAACAAACCTGAGGTAATCTGTTGAGATACGGTCAACGTTGAACGAACAGGTCAGTAGATCGACACCATACCTGGAGTTACAGATTCAGGGTACCCTTTAGGTAGAAATACGCGTTCCAGGAATGCGACGGTCGAGTCTCGATCGACTATTTGCCAGAAGGGTGCTTTGGGAGGTGGTAAAGAGTGAAGGCGTGATTGAGGAGCGGCCTTTGTCGTCTTTTTGTGCCGCCTGACTGTTGTATTGACTAATTGGCCAGAAGAGTCTTTTTCGGATATATCGTTGGTCACTCTTCTGATCTTCATAGCGGGTGGTCAGCAGACGTTGAATGGGGTGCCAGCTGGCCGGAGGACACGAGGTGGTACAGAAGTAACAGAACAGAAAGTGGTATTGACACAGCCACTGACCGGCGAGCTGTAGTATCCCTACGAAATCCATTAGGGATTCATCGTCAATCCCTCTGCGGCTCCGACGGCTTCGTTAGCTCGGAGACTCTACATAGGTTTTCTCTCTTGGAAGAAATCGTCTATCATCAAATACAAAGCTTGACCTCAAATCCGTGTTGCGCTACGTAAATTTCGTGACTTAACCTTTAAATGAGTACATGTCTCGTCCAAGCTTCCCAAACTACATCCTGATTACACTAATGGACGTCTCCAGCGATATCGACATTAAACCTTGTTTTCTTTGTCGGAGTAGCCTGCACGTTTCATCCGCTGCCTACGTACAGTGATTTTCCAATCCGCCTATTTGCCTACCCTCGCCTCGATGATGCCGAAGCTTCCTTCGAAATTGGATATGCTTCCTCCATGATTCTCATCGAGGATGGGCTGATGAAACGCGGGACACACGACATAGCCCAAGTCCGCTCCAACTTGGTTTTCGGGTCGAACTTCTTCACCAATTCGCCTTCGACCTGAAAGATTCTATCTTCAGGATTTGGGGGTCTGACAAACTCAAGAACCCGCATGACCACTTTTCTGGAATTGGAGGCCCGAGACTGGCTGCGAAGAGTTGGAATATCGGTGAGCTCGAACCTAACCCACGCTTTGCCTGAGAGAACAGTTAGGGTGAGAGAGGAAAACGTTATGAACGCGGGGAGTCTCGAGAACGAAACACACTCACCAGAATACGGCGTTTCCGATGGTTTACCTTCTGATCCTCGTACTATGAAAGGATAAATCCAGTTGAGATACTGGACATCCTTCTCTTGCAATAGGTAATGTTGGAAGGCCGTCAAGGAAAAGTCTACAAGAAATGGATCTGTAATCCTCTCGATGATGGATGCTCTTCGGCCAACGTGGGAGGTGGCTGGAAACAATCGCTCAATATCCCAATGCAAGGACGAGGACACGAGCTTTTGGCTGGCGAGAAGATCGTATATGGAGGTATTCTGGCGATAGAGGGTGATCAGGGGAATGCGCCATGGAGTACCGTCCGTGTCGCAAAGCATGTCTGTCCCCTCCTTGAATAGCTTCTTCAATTCAAAATCGTGACAGAGGCTACCCATGCTCCCTCCACTCAAAGCGCGGAACCGTAGTTCACCCGCGAGTGGATGGCCGGTAGGCGGGCGATGAAAGTAAAACCATCCTTTAGAATTGAGAGGATACGGAATGAGCTGGTAATGTCCAACTTTCCCATCTAAGGGAGATGCTACGGTCCTATAGCAGATTTGACAGACACCAGACGTCACTCCCTTGGACGCCGAGAAAACGAATTTTGCTTTGACCTTAGCAGAAAGGTCAACAATATCATCTTTTTGAAGACGGCTTGGGTCGAGGTTGGTGATAATTGGTAATCTTTGACTATATCTCGGCTTTCCAGAAGATTGGCTCTAGGTCATCGTCAGCAAGCTTAGGATAGAGTTACTGGAATGGAAGATGTCTACTTCATTTGTGTTATGAGGGTCGGTTGGCGATGACGCGTTCGATAACTGTCGTGTCCAGATATAGAGACGTTCTCCAGCACTGGTGGGAAGACAACCAAGCTTAGCTAGACCTTTCGGTCGGTGAGCAGAATTCTGCCATTTCCAGCACGACTGTTTGGCTAGAGATCGCCCCTATTGGCAGACGTCAGTATGACGTTCCCCGCAACGAGGGTTAGGTTCCACGAACCGCTCTTAGTAGGCTACGCGACGAGTTCATCCAATGATACTTGTGGACAGCCTAATAGTAGGCAAGTAGATAGATAGTAACGGCACAAGGTCCTGATAGAAGGAACGGCCGGTGTGGTTAGAAGAGAGTCTGGCTATCTTACCAACCCCATCACAACACATGGTTGGGGCGTTTCCCACAGTACACGAATCCCTGAGCTCCGCATATCCACGACGGTGTCGCCAACAAGAGGGGTATGAACCAAGTATCAACCCATGCATCTATTACTAGCAAATCGTAATGCTAAGTAATCTGTGCAAAAAATTTTACCAAATCGAAAGCCAGTTTTACAGACAGATCCGAATCTCCAAAATGGAAGAAAAACATAAAAACCTTCGATTACAACCGAGTCATCTGAAAGGCATAAAAATCGTCACAACATAACCAAGAAGTTCCAACAACCCCAAGAAGGCTCTACCAATTCCACTCGTCCTCATCATCCTCCGCCCCCCCAGCCGACTTCCGACTCTTACTCTTGGTCGTACCAGCCTGGGCTCCGGAAGTCGTCACCTTCACATCCGGCGCCATAACTTGCATCCCTTTGGCAGTGGTCCTACTCGCTGTCGGATTTTCAAGGAACGGCCCAAACCCATCGTCGTCGTCATCATCCAGTAACGAACTGGACCCAGCTCCACTCAAATTCTTTGAAAGAGTAGCCGACAATGAGAGCGAGGACGAATGGTTCCCGGCGCCGCCACCCTGACGTACTGAGGGTTTTGAAGAAACTCTCGGAATGGGCGAAACGAGTCCAAACGTCTTGTCGGGTACAGGTGAGGGTGTCGACGAGGGCGTTACACCCGACGCCGCCAACGACGAGGATGCACCAGAAGGAGCAGAAGGGGGAGCCGTCAGCGCAGACACAAGACTCTGCGACATATCGGAGAGCATAAGCGAGGCGCGTTTTTGGCTTCGAGTCAGGCTAAGAATATTCAGTTAGTACGTGCACGAGAACCAGTGGAGAATACGTACGCATCAGAACTCTTCTTCATCTCCCCACCGATCTTCTTCCCCACCGACCCCATCCACGACGACATCTGCGGCGACGCCAACGCACTCAACCCTGCGATGGACTCTGCAGCAGCTCCAAATGTCGGTATTGAAGACGCCAGAACTGACGTAGCAGCGTTCGGCGATGTCGAGGCCGTCGCAGCTGCAGACGTAGGACCAGTCGTAAAAGTAGCACTGCCATTAACAGACGCGCGTTTTGCTGAATTCCGAACTTTCGGCGGGTCTTGGAGCCAATTCCCATTCTTTTTCTCTAATCCCGACGTGGTCCCCCGATCGTGCCTCTGCCCGTCCGCGGTACCAACAGCGCCTTCATCATCTTCATCACCCCACGCGTCCCAAGATACATCACTCAAACTACTCGTCTCATCTGCACCCTTCGACCTCGACGTAATACCCAACCCGCCCTGCAGTGGTGGCGGTTGGTGCAACTGTGACTCCCGTTCCGCTTCCTCCTGTTGTTGCTGCTGCCTCCTCCGCCTCCTCGCCTTCTGCTCAAGCCATGCAGGGTTCGGACTAACAGTCGGCGTAGAACCCGTATCGCTAACCATAAGCTCCTGCGGGGACCCATGATCCTTCTGTTGCCGTTGCCGTTCTCCTTCCGAGGCCAGCTTGTCTTTCAACGTGGATGACGCGTCCAGGCCATGCACTCCTTCATCTTCCTCCAGCGACGTAGCACTCTCCGACGAACACCTCGAAGACCTCATCGACAGCCTGTGCCTGGCACTGGTGCTCCCACTACCCGCACTGAAAACAGTAGACGTCCCGGTAGTCGCACTAGACGAATTTGACTCGTTCGCAGCGTGCTTCACGAACCCTCCCCCTGGTCCCCTTCCTACCCCGCTGCTGCTGCCTAGCACACCTGAGCCTTCTACTGGCGAATCAACCAGCGGGGTAGACGAAATCGAGAGAGGGGAAGGTGGGATTGGAGAAGAAGAAGTCGAAAGTGGGGATTTGGAGCTCGAAGGTAAGCCCAATTTCATCGTCGGGCGAGCAGCACCAGCACTGCCGCTCTGATTAGATTGGAAGGAATGGAAATTGTCAGGCGATGAGGAAGAGGGGGAGGTGATGGATAGGCCAGCTGCCAAGAACCTGCTCATACCCTGCACGCCTTCTTTGAGACCTTCGAGTGCGAGAGCAGGGTTGGTTAGGGAAATGAGTCCGTTTGAGGAGTTGTTGGATGAATAGAGGTTTGAGGAGGATGGGGAGGAGGTAGAGCTGTTTTCGCGTTCGAGCCCTCGGTTCACGATTCGTTCCCATTTGCGTTTAACTAGAAATCGTCGGAACAAGTAGATGTTTAAGTCAGTTGAGGGGTAAGGGGAGAGGATCGGGAGGGAAAACTCACGTTGCAACAGCTCTTCTTCGTGCACAGCGAGCTGAGAACGAAGTTCGAGGCATTTAGCCTCTTTCTGAGCGATAAAGTGCAACAGTTCAGCGTGTCTACATGATTACTCTCCTGTCAGCCTTCTACCCCCAACTATAAGGAAAAGTACTCACTTCTCGGCCAACGTTATTGGCGGCCTATCCTTCTCATCTACACTGATAATAATACTCGCAGGCCGCGAGCTGGCACCCTCCACCCCTGTATTCCCACTCGCATTCCTTGGCGATGACAACGAGGCTACCGAGGTACCGCTAGTCGCGTGCAAAGGCGAGGACGTCCTCTTCAACAACAGCTCCTTCTCCCTAAGGCCATCGTGGTCCGGGGCGAAATACGATATCGCAGACTGCCTCTTCAGATTCTTCGGCGTCCCCGAGCTACGCGACTGCGGTTGAGACTGTGGTGCACTCGAGCCAGCTCCCGACGATGCTGATGCAGCAATTAGCTCCTTTCCCAAAGGACTGGGAGACAACACAGGACTGTTCGTTCCAGATACCGACAACCGCGTTGGCGATAGAATCGACTGGCTTGCCGTCGTCGGACTCCCGCTATTCTGGACCACAGATCCAGCGAGGTCAAGGAGATGGAGTGGTCTTGGTCCCTGAGATGGCGACGCGGGTAAGGAATTCCGTTTGGACGACGACGCGCTGCCTGGGTAGTTGAACGATGACGGGGGTGGGCCGGTCGTCATCGTTGGCAACGGCGACGACGATGGCCAGCAAGGGAAGCGGTTAGCGTTTAGCGGTGGAGTGGTGGTTCTAAGCCAAGGGCTCGGTCTCGATTTCCATGTGTAATGAGCACGATCAACCTTGCCATCATTTCAACCTTTCACAAGGATGTCGGTCCCCGTTTTCGCCTTGGTCACCAAAGCAACTACAAAACCCGTACAGTTTCAAAGGTGCAACTAGTCGCGTCTCTTATGATTTTAGGTACAGTAATAAATGAGGTTCTGACGTTGAGCGACAGCAAAGGAGGATAATTCCAATCGGGCTGGCAGGGAAGGAGGTTCACGCACACTCCGGAACGGTCATGAGTGCCGAAGCAATATTTCTATTAGGGATTCGGATATGGGTTACGGGTACAAGGAAGCAGGTATGACATTGCGTGAAGTCTGCTGTCTCTCGTTCCGTCAATCTACGGACATGCCATCGTCTTGTAAGGGTTCGGGAAATGGACATGTTTAATGTGATGCGCCTGCACCCTCCTTCTCTGCTTCGGCGATGAATTGGCGAATGCTGTAAGAAAGAATAGATTTAGGTCAGCTTCGACCGCGGTTCTCGTCACATAATCAAAAGAGAAACGCACAAAGCTTCCTCATCCCTAATAAGCAGGCACGACATGAGGGGAAGGGTAGGCAAGCCACGTCAATAAAACCGATTCACCCGCTCAGAGAACCGACCACGTACTTGGAGCCAGCGTTGATAGGCACCTCAGCCTTGGCCTGCTTCACATCAGCAGGAGGAGCCTTCTTCTCCCCGCCTCGAGTAGCAAGGAAAGCACCACCGAAGGCAGTTGCGAAAGTACCGAGTGCGAGGTACTCGTTTTTGATGGCACGGCCGAAGATTTGGCTACAATTTCATGAATTTCGAGAGATTATACACGCTGGTGAGCATTGGAATAAACTTGAAGAGTTCTGGCCACTTACTAGGACATGTTGGACGGAAGAGAACGTTAAGGATGCTTGCAATCACTTTTTCGTGACGTTGAACCGGGGCCGGAAGTTTCCGACCTCGTTTGGGACATGGGAACCAACTGCCTTACTTACCAGCCCCAGTCTGATGCCCCTATTCTGACCCATCCACCAGCTTGCCACTCTCAGAGTTCAGACACGCTGGTGCCCCATTCATCAAAGTGCTAAAAAGGGCAGTGCTACATGAACTGAAGATGAAAAAGAAGACGACTCACATCTGAAACTTGGGGTACTGTGGTGGTGAAAGGGTCGTCCTCCTCGATTTGGGATATCGTTCCTGTGTACTGTATTGAAAGGCTCATTGCCTCATCACTGAGCTATACTAAGTAAGGAGCATATTTCTTCTGAGTAAGGAGGCGATGTATCGGAGCAAGTTCCGAGGTTGACGAAGAGAATGAAAGGTTAATCAAAGATTAAAGATTGAATGAATAACGAGATCAAAACCTTGACCTGGAGAGATATTGAAGTGTTTTAAATTGGGTTTAAATTGACCAGTGTGAGTCTAAGAGACGACTCGGAGGTATCAGCCTCGCTCTGTTCCAGGCCAGTGCATCCTGTGATGGAAAGATGCCCCAGGCAACTAAAGTGCCACAGATTACTCATGTCAAATTAGCCATGTAGTTGAGGGCCAGTGTCTTCAGCCGTTTCAACTGCCTGGAACCCGTGTGCCAATAGCAGCTCGCACAGTGAGAGGGACAGACAGCGAAGACAGCTTGCGCGCTGAAGACATAGTCGACGGGTCAACGACCCTCGGCTAATCAATGTCTCGATTTTCAGGAGTTGCGATTGCAGGAACATTGCCAGAGGGTGAGAATTGGCGGGGACCCCAGGAGACCCCAACGCGGATTGGCTCGTAGCTAGATCAGGATGCTCAGCAGCCCAGTCGTAGACCTCCATAGAGGAGAACGTAAGGTGTGGATAAGCCGAGTGAATTACCCTAATAGTCTTAGTCCTGGGCGGAGGAGGCTGTGATCACTTCCGAGTCCAACCCACAAATCTTAGGTTTATCCATCGGAGACAGGATATCTCCACAAAGAAAAGGTATCTCGGTATAGAGCGGAAGAAGCACTGCGGAGTTACGGCTGCGGCTGACTGCTCTTTACCTGTGAAGATCTTTCATATCGTCAATATGACCGATGATGGTGTCCAAGAACTCCAAGGGGGCTATGGGAAGCTCGTTTTCGTTTTTGTCTGCTTGCCGGAGTTTCAGTCTGGGTGAAAGCTTCATCACGTTCCTCCTGAGATACGAGATGGACAATTAGTCCGGGGAGGAGACAAAGTGAAGCATATGGATCAGTTTCAAGTTCAGTCGATCGCCGTCCGCGGTTGTTTTGGTCTGTTTGTAAGTGAGGGCGACGCGGTTCAAGCGCCCATCTCTAGCCGCCTGGCGCTATCTCCATGACCCCCAACCCTTCCCTCCGAATCCCGATTGATTGGGATCATGCTGGTGCAAGTATACCTATTGAGAAAATTGGTGTACCAGTGAGTCACACCCTACTAGGCGGAATTGACAACTGCAGCACAATTATAGTAGCTGAGCCTCAGCCCTCTGGGCCCGGCGCAGAGATAAATGCGGGTCCACACCCCTCTGACAGCTCTACATTATGGCATGCCTTACCCTCATCCCGCACGCAATCTATTTAGGGGTGGCTGGTCCCTCGCATTCTCACAGGTATAGCCCCTCGATCGACCTCGGTGCTATATGGAGGTTCGAAAATTGCGTCCCAAACCCGCTGGGAACCCGAACAAGGCTGCTATAACAAGGTTCGATTACTATCAAAGAACCCAGATCTGATAATAGGCCTCAACTTCACCTGCTGTGATACTGTTTGTGCAGAACTTCACCCGCTGATCGGCCCGCGGTAAGGGAAGTAATACTGAATTCGGTACAGACGACACTGGCGCGTGATAGAGCTAAACGACGCGAATATTAGGAGAGAAAGGAAAATGACAGTTGCCCGTAACTTCGTGAACCTCGACCCACGGGAACTGCTGACGATAAAACTCCTTCGAGGAGTCCACCTTTTGCTGTGCGTTCACATGCTGTATCGAGTGTTCCAAAGTGATAATGTAGTCTTTGACATGTGGGATGACCTCGGGGCAAAACATATCCTGATCGCTGAAGTTTGGACGAGCAAAAATCTCGTCGAGGTTCAAGAGCAAGTGAATTTTGTGTAAACTCTTGTTGTTTTCAACGCTTCTAAGTACTTGAGTGAGATGCAGAGCGATCCCTGGAGTCGCTGGACCACCGAGTCCTGTCCGTATCGTCAACGTCCTGAGCCTCTTCAGGGAACTCAGATTTAACGAATCGTCATGGACTGGGTGTCCTTGTAGCACAGCATCTATTCAAATTGAAGAGTCACAGCGATGAGCGAACGGCGGGTCTCCAGTCACGACAAACACATACCCGTACTCGGAAATGAGTCATACTCAAGCTCTTCCAAGGTTGAAGCGCACAGATCGAGTGTAAGCTTGAGGAACACCGTCTGACGCTGAATTTCGGAGTAGCCAAATTTGAAACATAGAGCTCGGAGAGAACGAAGGGAATGGGAAGCGGGTCCATCGGGGTGTGGAAGGATACACGATTGAAGGAACGGAAAGAGGCTGGAGAATTCACCGTCCGAGGGAGACAATGACAATGTTTTGATCTCATCAACCTGGGAGAGTAATAGTCAGAACTCCTCCACACGGATTAAAACTGGATGGGAAAGTCCACCTTTTCAAGATTCAAAGATGGGGTATCGGCAGATTCGCTTGGTGTCGCGCCATCGCACTCGGTAATTTCAAGATTTTCCAGGCACGTAAAGTGACGAATAAAGGATATGTCAAATACGTTTATGCAGCTGAGGACCAATGTCTTTAGTCGTCGCTCCGATTGCCTGCTAGTCACAAGCGTGGCTAGAGCATTCCGCACAATAAGAGGGACAACGACCCAGCACAACTTGCGCTTGAAAGATAGCTTTGACAGCAGGAGGGGTCCCCGAATAATCAAAGCTTCGATATCCAAAAATCTCGATTGGAGGAACATGGCCATGTGGTGAGGATCGGCCTCAACTTTAAGAAGTTTCAAAGCTGAAAACTTTGTAGCCAGATCAGGATGTTCAGCTGGCTCGATATTGAAAGGCGAATGGCGTGCATTGGCGGAGTGAATGATTCTAATAGTTTTAATCGTCCTCATGATAGTGGAAGATGCTGCGATGGCATTCAATCCACGAACGTTAGCCTCACTAGCCATCAGCGACAAATTTTCGTCACATATGAAGGTTATCTCGGTATAGAGAGGACGTAGCGCTGCGGAGGCACAGCTGCGGCTGACTACTCTCCACCTGTGTAGGTCTTTGGCATTGTCGATATGGCCCGTGATTTCGTCCAGGAGCTCCTGTGGGAGATTTGTCTTCGTCCTTGGCAATGGGTCGGTAGAATCTGTCATCTTAGCGTCGGAGAATACGGACAGATGGACAGCTAGCAAGAAGACGGCGGTCAAAAAGGCCAATCTCGGTGGTTCCAGTTCAAAGCTGTGGCAGTGATTACGGTTTGTAAGCGATGATGGCCGGCCGGCTTCTATGTTTGGCAAGCGCCCATTTGACAGCGCCATCTCCAGCGCTACAAACCCACTCTCCACTCCGTGCTTCCGGATCTCCGCCGTATAAGCTCCTTTGCGCGATACCTGGGCCTGTTATCTACCGAGAAATTGGTGTACTACTGAAGTGCGCTCCTAGACGGGCTGAAAAACTACAGTTCTCAGAAGGGCAAAGGGCACTGCCAGTTTCCAGCTGCATAGCCAAGGCCTCACTCACATCACGCTCAGCCTTCCGCCCGTGTCCGGCGTAAAGATGGGTGCGAGCCCGCACCACCCTGACAGCTTTGCATGATGGCCATGTCTTACTCTCGATATCGCACACAATTCATTTAGGTAGGGTACATTGCATTCCGACATAGCCTCATTGTAGCCTCGACCCAATGCTGGTACTAGTAGCGAGGTTCCATCTCAGGAAACCTTGAGCCTGTCTGTGGTTATGATGCACATGCGAACACGAGTTTATCGCGTGGTGTCCTCTCCACTCCTCCCACCTGGCATCAGTGGAAGTACCATGGATCGAGCTCGATTGACATTGAGTATGACCTCGTTTCATCGTCAAGGGAGAGACATGGATATCACATTGATCACACGACAGACTCAGTATGTACCATGCTTTAATTACTGCCATCCAGGGTCATGAACAGTGAGTTTGATTTGCTAGGATCAACGGAACCTACTGTCCAGCTGTTTTTTGACACTGTGGCTCGCAGCTTCCGATGGCTGTCAAACTTCGACAGCGAGCGCATCTTTTCGAAGGCATTGATTGGCTAGAGAGGCGTTTAGGGGGATAAAGTGATGCCGGTTATTGATATATTGACCTCATCCCTGTTTTTGGTGGAGCTCCTAATGGGGTCGCTAACCAGGGTTGTTCGAAGCGCCGACTGGCAGGTGATAAAGAACTAGCAAACCGAGGTTGGGTATCAATTGCGAAATATACACTACTTTACAATATTAAAATACACTAGAATGTCACTGGATGGATATCTACCACAATCTATCTAAGAAGCCAACCAAGTCCCGAAAATAAACATTAACCCAATAAAATAGCAAGAATGCGAGTGTATGAGTATACGAGCGATGCGAGCCGTAGGGATTAGATAGTCATGGATCGAGTCTTGGAGCGTTTGGCATCCGTAAAAGATGTGACAGGCTTGACACAGTCAGGCTTCTGTGTGTCAACGACAAAGCTCGACAGTTGAAGGTCGCGGCAGAAGTTCTGGAGCCTCTCAGCGGCAGCCGCACGTTCTTCGCTCTCCTCAATAGTAGGCTCCAGCGCATCCTGCGTCGCAGCCACAGTGACGTCGATCCTCTTCAACTTGTCGAAGAAGTGGGGTCCGCGTTCGACTCGAACGGACAAGAAGCCCTCCAATGCCGAGCACACGTCAACCACATCCTCCTCGAAGCACTGCATCGTCAACATCTCGATTGGAGACCCAGCGAGATTGGAAACGGTGTCCACGACGCTATCGACGGGGAAGAATGGTGAGATGTGCAACTTGCGAAGGCGATGGAGAGGTGTGTCGGTGGGCTTGGCGAAAAGATTGTCAGACACCGCGGTGGCGAGAGAAAACTCGGCGACGGAGGGTCCAACAGCGGCCATGATTCGTTGGGTGCACATCGAGTTGAAGTCTTCATCTGCGCGGACATAGCTGCCCAGATCCAACACTTCCAGACGACAGGCGACCGGGGTCGTGGTCCAACGCTCGTCCCCGAGATGAGTGTCGCGAAGGGTGAGCTTGCGAAGGGTTGGGATGCGAAGGAGTGATGGAAGAGCGAGCTCCGACCCGAGGAGAGGGTGGTCAGGGATGTCAACGTCACCAACAACGACTGGGATGTCAGGGTTGCCTTCCAGGTCTATGGCGTGGTATTGGGAGCGTGATATGTTGTCTAACGACAAGACTTCAAGGTTTTGAAGGGAGGCAGCGATGGAGACGACGAGGCGTTCGCTTCTGGGGGGGTGTCAGAGTCGATCAAGAGAAGCCAGGTTTAGCAACGTACAAAGGAGACAGACTCTCGTCGCCACAATTAGAGATGTTAAGATCTCGAAGACTACGAAGATATGGGAAGGGTGCCGCGATGGATTTATCCATCGATCCTTCTATTTTCAATGAAAGTTTGGAGAGGCGGGGCGTTGCTGCCAGCAGGCTAATTATGGGGTCCGCTCGAGCTCTGGATGTCGGTGTGTAGGGCGCATTAGGTTCGTCTACCGTGGCCAAGTCGAGCTCTTCAATGTGCGTAAAGTATTCCCGGGGCACGGAATCGAGGAATCGCTCCAGAGCCTGCAGGCTGGAGAGCTTGACCGCCTAATATCGTACAAGTTAGTTTGCTTGCTTCGCGAGACGCCACTGGACACGTACTCTGAATTTAGCTGGGACGCAAGCCTGGTAAGTCCGCTGATCTACACGAGAAAACGATTCTAGATCGTCTTTGCCGAGGGAGCCCACGATGAGGAGCTTCATCTCGGTGGGGAGCGTGTGCCAGGCCATGGTATTGTGTGGGCGTCGGTGGGCGGAAGGGACTGGAGATAAGACTACTGGAGCGCTGGAGAGTGGGGGTCCGAGGTTTGGGGAAATCCGGAGTGGAGAACGAGGCATATTTAAAGGGAAGTGGCTTCGTCCGAACTCATCGTTCGACCTTGTCGGGCAAGATCCCGCCAACGGCAAAACAAATGGAAGATTGCACTTGTTTGTCACCGATTTCGACGATCTTCCCACTGCTGGAACCGGGATGATGATGCTGTCAAATCTCAATCTCAAACCTGTGCGGGGCCACTTACATGAATTACGCTTGCCTCATTGCCTCCACGCTCCTACGGCACTGCTGCGCAAAAATATCTGCGAACCTATGAGGGAAATCTCTCGGCGAGCCGTCCCCTTTTCCACATACCCGATTTCCAATTCACATGCGGTCGCAGCATTCCAGGTGGTAGTATGTAGACGACACCGACTGTCGCGGGCCATGGACATTGACATAGTTTGTTTCCACATGTGTCGCCAATACCAACCAATCCCAAAACAACACTTGCACTCATCTTATCTTGTCACGCAGCCTACCAACCACGTCCCTCATCATTGAGATTGGTTGCTTCAATCTGGCTGATTCCAAGAAGGCATCAAATCTTGCGTCTATCAAAACAACGGAGTGCTTTGCGGCGAGAATCAATCGTTCCACCCCTTCCAAAGGCTCCGTGGTTTCCTGACCTTGCCTCTAGCCCTCCGTCACCTAATCTCGGTCTCCCTTACACGGCGGCAATTATAACTCTAGTCGTGGGTCTACTACTACCCTGGCCATACACTAGACACTTTCGAGAACCCACTTAGGGCAGCAGTTAAGCCTATCCCGTGTGTGTCGGCGCTGCATTCCCCGACACCTTCGGTGATTGATACCTTGCCATCCACTCCGTCATTCGCGCCGCACACCCCATACCGTAGCTACGACCTACTCGTCTCAGAAGTACTCAGTAACGGGCTTAGTGTATGATTTGCCGTCTGCTTCGAAGCTCTAATCCGTGCAGATAGCCTCGTATGTACTCAAAGTCGGTTGCGCCCCCGCAAACCATGCATCGTCCTAACCGTTTTGGGTAAAGGGTAAAGGTGCCGCATCAGATCTCGGCACTCAAAGAAGTCCAATTCTATTCATTCGGCCGTATATACAGAGCATACTTGTGTCCGCTGTGGGCGGACAGTCTTCCTGGACGAGAAACGTGTTTCGTTGTCCGATTCCCGCATCCTGCGGTGTCGGAAGAATCTACTATCTTCGTAACGGTGACGTACGGCGCTCCCGAGATGCGACCTTGCAGCCGTTTACTATTAGAACCTGGCAACGATACTTGGATCCTCTTCTTGCCCAACCTGCTCCTCGATCTTCTCGCTAATGATTTGTGGCGTAAATCACCGCCCAACGATGAAGAATTACTCAAGATTTCTATCGACTCTATCTGGTCGACGACGGGATGAATCTACTCAGTCGCTCAATAACAGATTTGTTTGTAAATTTTCAGGTGAGTGGTGGGTGAATGCTTACTAGTGGGTGAAACACGTATGTCGGCCGAGCCCAGCAAGAGCCCACTGCGCCGCATACGCGGCAGACACCCGGTAGCCCCTCGGCGTATGAAGGATTATCGCAGCCCCTTGAATGAGCCCTCCCGACGTGCACGTCGGCGATAAATCCAGTCATTCTACACGAAATGGAGGAAAACAAGCACGACTTCCGGTACACAGGGAACCCTTGAAATCCCCCGAGGAGATTTGAGATTGGAATTGGATGACAGGTGCATTACCTAGCATTCCAGCGCGTAACTCCCACTTCCACACGCAGTGGCACTGTGGGTCTCACAAATGCGCATACGTAAAGGAGGCTTGTGTCGGTGGTGTACATGACCGATGGTTGACTCCCTTTTATTACCAGGTCATCCCGCCCCCGATCGGACTCGCGGAGGTGCAAATCTGCTCGAAGTATTCTGTTCACAAAGCCGATGATCGTGACGAAGCAGAAAAAAACGGCGGATTCAAGTCTTTTCTGCACTCTTACCAAACGAAAATATCGCGATTACTGAGGTTTGAACCCTCGCGCTCGAGCTTTAACAGCACATGCACTGGCCAGGTCTCTTCTTCAATTGATCTGAACAGCACGTACTAGACTCGAACTAGCCTCTTCGGTGCAGTCTGAGAGTGTAGAAGGTAGGAAAGAAGTCTGAAAAGCCAGCGATAGTATGAGTAATTCACCCTCACCCACCACAACGGCCGAGCACAAGCGCGCAGTCACCCAAGCATTGTTGTGAGGCAGTTCCGAACAGGTGATTTCCATGGGCAGTGCGAAGTGGGCACGATTCTCAGGTACGAACTGACAAGCTGATTACCAAAACTTAGTCAAGATCAGGCCCTCGACAGGATGAAAGGAAATTTCCCCTTGTTTCTAATCAGCAAATTGCAGCGACGCTTTGGCCGGACATCCACTCCCGCTCTTTCTTTGCACCGCCGCTCATTTGGACCGCCATGGAGCACAAAAATTTTAGCTGCGTCTTATTCATGCCCACATTCTGCGACAGCTAAACCGAGATCTCAGCCTTCTAGATCCCTTCCGTCTGTCTTTTGGCTTTCTATCAGGCATTTGACAGTAATGCTTATGTCGCGTCTCCGTAGATCTCCAACATCATAGGCTCGCCGGGAATATGATAGTTGGGCAATTGTCCAATGGTCATACACTGGGTTCAATCTCAAACTTTCCGGCCTCACGTCGCCTTGTCATCACATCGTTCTTACACATTATCCCCTCGGGATGCAATATTATGTTGACGGCCGGTACTCCCCCAGAAACAGAAACTCATGCGGTGTTCAAGATCGATTCTGGTGCATTTACTCCGCTAGATATTCAAGAGATTAATGTTGAGTCTTCCAGACGCCGGGCCCACTGGCATGGTACCTCCCTCTGGCTACCCGTAGGACACGCTTGCCTCCCACTATCTTGGCCTCTGGAAAGCTCCTTTGTAAGCCTCATCCTAGCCGGAATATAATTGCATCTCTTTCCATGTTTCTACCACTAGGAATAGTTACCTCTTGATTCGTACCAACCCTACATCACCTCCCGAGAAACCGTCGAATGCCGGGGGTTCGTCAGGCGGGGAGCATCAATGATTGCTCTATTTCCCTTCTTTGAGGACTTGACACACCGCTAACGCTTCCAATGTCTGGGTCTGCTACAACCCCGCCAACGGCCGAATTACAGGTACGCTCAAAGCTCCGTGCGTAGGACTGCTGCTCAATTCCGCTCTCTCTCCATTCAGCACACTTCGTTAAACCCGACGGAGACTTGTCGCCATTCTTTCCCCACTCTCTTCGCATGCTCCTCCATTTTTTCTTTGAGGTCACGGTTTAGCTATTGACACCGGGGCCACCCCGGGTTATAGAGGAGGGGCAGACAGCTACGTAGGTTTGGGCCGAGGTACCAAGCCGAGTGGCTCCGCTGAAGTCGTAAGTCGCTTTAAAATTAGCTTGATTGCTCAATGCCTATTTGAGCTCTCAAGGGATTTGTCTGGAATCAAAGTGTGCCAACACCGGCCGGGTCTGAGAAGCGATCTCTTTGAGTTTCTATGCTCTACTAACGACCCCTGCATAAACATATGTTGAGACCTGGAACATCAGACTGACGCGTTCGTAGGTACGTATTAATGTTTGCTCAAATATCCGCCCCTTTTCTGCTTACTGCAAGACTCTCAAGCCGATGGAGATCGATCTCTTTGCCTTCGTCATATCAAGTGTCCTACGGTTGAGCCGATGCCCACATCAGTTTCGGTTTAGTCGTCGCGCCTAACCACACCCTGTTTCACAAGGGGCCAGGGTCCGACAGGGATCCGGATCTCTGTGCATCCTCAGATTCCTCTAGTCCAGCAGTCCATTTTCGGTCATGAGTCGGCTCAGACGCTTTTGGTTGATTATTCAATGGCTTTTTGAACTTTGCGAGGGACCTTCTTCCACCAATCTGTGCGAAGATCGGCCTGAGAACGCTCAAGCGACTTCTTAGCCTGACATATCGGTCGTATCCCATCTCCTCCGCATCGTCAGAACAAGGTTTTCGGGTCCCTGGGTCGTACATGTTGACCGACAGTCTGTGTCGAGAGTCGGGCAGATGTCAACCGAGTCAGGCGTCAATAATTCATTTCTTTGTCCGATTGTCGTCACCCTTGGTCGATCGAGCTCCAGTCACCTCCGATGGCCTGCGTTCCTGTGTAAATGAGTCTGTCTGACAGATGGCGTTGGATCAAACAACGTCGTCGACGGATCAAAACACGAGATCGATTGCTGCGTCCGTCAGGCGTTCACGGGCCCGGCCCCTTTCTTGATGTAGCTTGTCGTTCATTTGATGGCATCCTTCCGCAGGCAATGAATACACACTGTGGGCACCTCGGTATGCCAATAAGTCTTGCCGCGCTATGTGTGTGTACGAAAGGGAACCTGGTTGCAGTACTTCTCTAGTCGACTCGCCTGACCTACCATTGTCTGTGGACGTAACTGCGGTCTGTGTGGGTACATCGATGAATTATGGCTCCTGAAAGGTTATGTATATATCAGATGCACACAGTCAACGAAGCGAACTACCCTGAATTAGCCCATTCAGACTTATTACTGACCTCGCTGCCAACACAAAATCTGAGGTTCATCGAGACGCTGTCTTTTCTCCTGCCACGGTCCGATCGAGAGCAAACTGTGAAGGTACTAATGTATAGGCAATGATACCCGAGACTCAAAGAATGCAGAGTAATATAATCAAGCGTTGTATAGTACAAAAGTCAGACAGAGAATGGTGCCGTTCGCACTTACCAAACCCTGCACACTCCTTTTTGGTAACAAGGGCATGGTGCCTCTCCAACTTTGTCTCAGGGCTCCATCGTATTTCATCCTGGAGGATCCGTACGCATAAGTAATCAGGGAGGTTGAAATTTTTTTAAATAGAGATGGCTGTCCGTGATGCTCGAGCAGGCGACTTAGAAATCTAAACCCGACAAACGTTGTCGGCTTGCGAGCTGACTTGCCCTGAGAACTTTCAAGGGATCACAGGGTTTGCTACTGCTTTATGAGGCTCATTTTTAGACGCCCTTGAAAGGACAACAACACCCCATGACCAGAGGGGTTCTCGGGGAATTCATCGAGGTGCAGGGCTTGTGGGCGCTTGCTTGCCAACAGCGTTCGGCATTTTCCGACCGTCGGTGATCGGCGCGCGTCCGCGAAGGGGCGCCTGGACATTTTCATATGTTGTGATGCAACCAACATGGTGAGTATGTTTTTGCATCATGATGCGTGTCCCCTTCTTTGAGTCAGCTACATGATAGCAAAGAGCAATGGGCTCTTCCGATCGAGCGTCACAAAACATAACATACTGGAATTCTCAAGATCTGATTTAGCACCTAATAAGGTTGCGAACGGTATAATACCACCCTAGTTGAGTCCCTCGCTTCGCTGGGCCGGTATAATTTCCCATCGCCTTGAAAGCTTCCTTATCCCCTTACGATACCGCTGGGCAGTGGGAAATGATGTGACCAACGGTCGGCTAGATAGACCAAACAAGTCGACACGACAGGGCTGTCGAACAAAATCCTTCAGGAATTCGAACTGGACCTGGACACTACTATATAAGTCAGCCATCTAACGCCTAACCTAGTCCCCCCCTTTTCTCTTTCTGCTGTCTCTTCTACCTTCCTTCTATCTTTTCCTTGATTCTGGGTATGGCTAAACCTGGGCGTAACGACAACTCTATCGACCCTTTGGACGTTGCTATCGCGCCACCCCCTGATGAAACAGAGGAGGAACGGGAGAAACGCCTGTCAAAGGAGAGGGAGGCCAAGGTCGTTTCAGATGCGATTGACGAAGAGATCGAGGCAGAGCGAACGGCAGAGAAAAAGAAAACTAGACCAGTCAAAATTCTACTGCTAGGTGCGTCTATCCCTACTCCTTCGCTCGGTAAACGCTGACACATTGTGTATGAAATGCCACCACAGGTCAAAGTGAATCAGGTACGTAGCTAATGTTAATGAGCTTGTCGTATTGGTAACTTAGGGGCTCTCATTAACGGAACCGAAGGCAAATCGACTACACTCAAGAGTGCGCACGCTTTCCCCCTTATCGAACGCTCGGGTGATCATTATTGACCCACGAGACTAGACTTTCAGCTCATGTACGAACCCAAGGTGCGTTGCTATCTGCACGCATGGTACCCTTAGCTTATGCCGTTCGGCATTCGCTTTATGTTACCAGGCATTTCGACTAGAACGAGCGTCATGGCGAGCTGTCATTCAGCTCAACGTGGTGCGGTCCTTCCATCTCATTCTGGATGCCATCACAAGAGCGCAAAAGGCCCTTCAATCGTCCTCAAGTTCCTCAATAGAAGATATCCCTCAGATCCCTACCGAACTCCTCAAGCTAAAGTTAAAGCTCACTGCGTTGCTTACTGTCGAAGGAACCTTGATTCGCCGCCTGACTCCTGACGGTTCCGGTGAAACCGAAGCTACGCAACTAGCACGGAGCAATGGTGGCACCAGCGGTCAGAATGGAGGTGGGGGAGCGGGAAGCCCAAGTGGAGGAGGCGTTGGTGGGAAACCGCCCGTCGTCAAAGAACTTGCGGTAAACTCGACTAAACCATGGAAGGATACGTTCAACCGGCTAGTGCATGGCGAGCGAGACAGCTTCGAGAGCGGAGATGCGATAGATTGGGAAGACCCGGAAGATCCTGGACGCATTCTACACGACCTGTCAGACGATATGATCAAGCTCTGGAATGATCCTATCACCCAGCTGTTACTAGAGAAGCAGAACCTTAGGATGCAGGAGTTGGCTGGATTGTACGTGACCCCCTTTCTGTTTCCTTTCTTCGTCTAGTCTTATTACCCTTCTCCCCACTGTGTTTCTCCGAGCCGCTCGAGCTGACCACGCGCTTCCTCCCTTTAGCTTTTTGGACCAACTCGAAAGGGTAACGGCACCGCGTTACGTTCCTACAGATGGTACGTTATGCCCAGCCTTCATTTGCCTACTGTTGGACGCCGGTTGTCAACACTTTCCATGTAGATGACATTCTCAAGGCACGGCTCAAGACCCTCGGTATGACAATATCTCCGCGCTCATTTGTTGGCACTCATTTGATATGACGATTTTGTAGGCGTCACGGAACACCGGTTTACCTTCTCGAGTACCAAAAGTGAGTCTTGTTGTTTGTAGGTCCGGCGTGCGCTCATCGTTTGTCTTCACAGCCGGGCAGCTGAGCCGGGATTGGAAAGTTTTTGACGTTGGAGGACATCGGTCACAGGTAAGCATCTTCGTGTCCCCTAACCCTCTCTTCACCTCTCACGTTCATTCCTCCTAATTGTGATGAAATGTGATCACAGCGAGGTAAGGAAGGCTACTCCATTCATATCGCACATAACGATCGCTGTATTCATGATACTCGTTCTTCTATCCAGCTGCTTGGGTTCCGTACTTTGATGATATGGACGCTATCATCTTCTTAGCACCAATAAGGTTCGCTCGTTCATTCATTCATCTATTATTCATTCATCTCTTCTATTGTGTCCCCTGGCTGACCTGTCAAATTTTGCACAGCTGTTTCGACCAAACCCTGTCAGAAGATCCAAAGGTCAACAGATTGGTGCGTATATAGTTCTATTTACCCCCGTCCCTGTTTTCTCCTCCCCATTTGTCGATCTTTTCCTGGCTTTCCATTCTTGCTTTGACCAAGTTCCCTTCTGGATCTCCTTCTTATCCTTCTCCCGGTCATTCTACCCCGGTGATCACCCCGATTGTTACCAACTTCTTTCTTTCTTGATATGTCATTAATATCATATCGCTGTGCCCCTTTCCCCCGATTCGAACCGCCTCCGCCTGCTGCGGCTGTCACCTCCCCCTTTCCACACTGCTGCTTTGTTCTTTCATCAACGCTGACGTCTAATTCTGCCTTCTATACTCCACTTACTGACTTCTTGCTATGACCGGTTACTCTTAGGCCGATTCCGTTGGTTTATGGTCGGAGGTCTCAAGCAACAAACTCCTCAAACGGACAAACCTTATCTTGTTTTTGAACAAAATCGATATCTTCCGGATGAAGCTGGAAGCGGGGATTAGGCTGGCGGATTATATTGTTTCATATACCAAGGAGAACGATTTTGACAACACAACTATGTGTAAGTTCTCGTTCAAACTCTCCGCCTTGATCACCTTTTTGACCCTAGCCCTTGTTTTTCTTCTTGATCGGAATATAGATCTGCGGAAGAAGTTTGGTAGGTGCTACGAGGATTCGCCGCATAGATAGATGCTGACGATTTTCTCCGTTTTGTGCAGCAAATATTTTGCAAGACAAATCGCCGCTTCCACGAGCGTTTTATTGTCATTTGACGACTGTTACGGTACGTATATCTCTTTTCCCCACCCGTCGTTGGTGCCGTTGCCGTAGGAGGGCTGGATTAATTCTGACGAGCGTCTTTTGTATAGGACCCCAAGTCTACGAAATACATCCTGGCAAATCGTACGTCTAGTCAATCTTGTTCCTTCCTCTCCTTTCCTCTTCCTACTCCTCCTCCTTTAATCCCTCTTTGCATCCCCTCATCTCATTCTGTTTGCTCCTCTCCTACCTCTCATCCTTTCCTTAATGCATCCACTAACACATCGCCCTTACCCCTCGCACTTCAAACGCAAACAGTGAAAGAGATGCTGATGATCGGCAACCTCGCCAAGGTCGACCTCGTGTAAGAGAGCCCGTTCCGCTGTGCAACCGTTCAACTTTTGGCCCCTCTCCCTCCCTGCCCTTCCCCGGCGCTCTGTTTCTCCGTCTCCCTTTCTTTCGCTCATGGACCCTTCCTCGCTCTGTACGTTTGTCCGTAGAACGTAGTGGGCGTAGAAAGTCGGTCCATTGCCGTGCATTCACTGATCCTGATTTATGATTTGATTTATCTGATATTCAATTGATTTCTGTCTGTCTGTCTGTCTGTTGTATCTTACTGCAATTTACCGGCTCCCTCATCCCTTTCCCCCATATTCACTTTCACGCGCCACATTTACTTATCTACTCACTCATTGCTTGATTACGCTGTCTCCTTTTACATAGATCCCAGGCCGTCTACTTACAAAGGTGGCTTTAATACTTAAGTTTCTGTGTATCATCCCATCTCGCGTTGGGTTGTTGTTGTTGTCGTCATTGTTGTTGTGTTATGTTCGTTGTCTTCGTGGTCGTAGTTTTTGGCCATTGTGTAGGCTGAACTACGTTTAACGAATGCATGAAGTCATGGAATCCGACTGTCATGACTGTCTTTGTGAGCCCCCAGAAAACGCAGTCGAAATTACTCCAAAGTGTGCCCAGTTTGTTTTATAAAGATCGGGGCCCAAGTTTACCATTGACTGTTCACCGTTCAATGGAATGGCCACTTTCTATCTGCTCGTACCAAGACAGGGACGTATCAATAAGCAAATTCCAGGTTTAAAAACCCGCAAATAAGCAATGAATAGATAGATATTTACACAGCTGTCCGAGCTAGCAAACCCACACGATACCCATCCCACCAACTGGTTATCGCTATTCAGCCAATTATTGCTCCAACCTGCAGCTAACCAGCACCCTCTGCTGATAGCTAACCCCCCTCAGGTATACAACTCTCCACCTTCTTACCCATCCACCAAAGCCCTGGTCTATCGTCCATACCACCAGTGAGGTCCCGCTCCCACCTCACTTCCATCTGGCCCTGGAGGAGACCTTGCGTTCCTCCCAGGGCCATGTTCCACACTGCGGCTGCTACTGGGCGGGAGTCAGGGGATCCAGAGGCGGATGTGCTGGTACTGGTGTTAGTCGGGGGGGTTGGCTTGTTCAGTTCCAGGGGCAGGGAGGCCAGGCGACGAGCTAGCAGCAGTGCTGTCCACGTCGAGAGCCTGCACCCGGGACGAATCGAGCGTTGACTCGCGCAGGGGTAGATGGAGGAGAAGGAAAGGTATAGGGGAGGATTGGGCACGGAGGAGTGTGGCTTTCGTGAAGGGTGATTGGGACACTAGAACAGCGACTATAGGTTCGTCTGCCGAAAGGATATCTTCCTCATTGTTGGTGTTTTCTTCTTCTGATAACCCATCGTTGGCGCCCACCTTGGTAGCGGACTTAGCAGCAGGAGTCCGCGCGCCAGTGGCATCCGCCTCAACAAGAGGCGGTGCTCGGTCCCCATACAGTCTAGCAGACGCTGTAAGTCTGTACATGACGCCTTCAAGTTCACGCACGTAGTTTGGCCCCATCTTCTTCTTCTCAGCTTTACACTGGCCTACGACACGAAACCGTCGCATTCGTGCTAGTTCCTGCTGGTTACTATGTGGACCATCGTGGCTTGGCTCGGTGCCGGTAAGGGAGGTACAGGGCAGCCACCACCACCCAAGAAGGTCTATACCACCATCTCCACGACCCCCGACGCGTCGTAAAGACATGGAAAAGTTGTCCTTGAGGAGACGGAGAGCGCGTTCCTCGAATGCTACTCCTCGGTGGACTGTTGAGATGGCTCTTGCCAGGGAGCGCGCTGGAGATGCCCAGGAGCGCTTGAGGAAAGACATGGCCTTTATACGAGACGATAGAGCGTTAATTTCCTCCCTCCACGGATCGACAGAGCAGCAGACCGTCGGTGACGGTGGTGGGGGAACGAGAAAGGCAGACGCCGCCCGGAAATCACGGCCGACCCGACAATTCCGTGCAGATCGCGCCGGGCGCCTCACCCGGAGCGGAGCCAAGCTCAAAATGCAATTGGCTGCAAAGGTCCGGGTCAGCAACAGCAGCATGGCGCCAACAAAGTTTTTGCAGCAGCTACTCGGAGACGAGGCGTGCTCTGGCTTTGCTGTTAATCGGTATGTTCTATGTTCATTGAAGTATATGAAAGCTAACTTACAGCGTTGTATAGCTTTGGATATATAAACGACCCCGGATTGCTATGTGCGAGGACTAGTTCATATTCAACCACGAACCTACCCTCCATCCAATACCCCCTGGCCTTGAGGAAAACAGTCTCTCCAATTTCGTCTTGAGGACAGTCATATCCACCTGCACGCTCCTAGAAGCTTTCAACAAGCCAACTGCAACCACACAAATTCCCGAACCCCATCGAACGATTTCCTAACGTACCGTCATGGAAGCCCCACTCGACGCCATGGATTCGAGCTTCCACAAGCCTGTCGTCGCCGGACAGACACAGGCCATCCAAATACTCAAGGAAATTACCTACGGTAGCGTGAGTAGGCCCTTTCTCTTCGTTGCAGGCTACTGACGTTGGTTGGGGTCGGTTAGGTTGCGGGTATGATCTCCAAGGTCTTCGAGCACCCATTCGACCTTACGAAAGTGAGGCTGCAATCCCAAGTCCTTGAAGGAACTGCACGGTTCAACGGTCCGATTGACTGTCTCTCCAAAACGTTCAAGAATGAGGGGTTTCTAGGGTTGTATCGGGTACGTTCTGTCTGTCCGCTCTGCGCCATTCCCGTTTCCCTTTCCCAACTCCCTCCAGCCCTTTCTTCTCTCTGAACCTCTGTCTGTTTGCGATGACGATGTTGACCTGTGTGCTAACCAACCACGCTCCAACAGGGCCTCCCAGCACCCGTATTCGGTGCCATGGCCGAGAACGCCTCCCTGTTCCTCGCCTACGAGCAATTCAAATCCCTCATCCGCAACACCGTCCTTCACGATTCCTCGTCCTCCTCCACAAATGCTTCACTACCATTACAATACAACGCACTAGCAGCAGCGGGTGCAGGCGCCGTCACCTCCTTCATCCTGACACCTATCGAACTGGTGAAATGCAAAATGCAAGTTCAGATGCTCGTAGCCCCATCCGCCGCAGCTGTCGGTGCAGCCCGAGCACCCCTCCCAGGCCCTATATCCGTCTTCCTCTCCGTCATCCGCACCACAGGTCTCAAAGGATTGTGGCTAGGTCACACCGGCACTTTCATACGAGAAACCGGCGGGACAGCCGCGTGGTTTGGGACCAAGGAGTACGTCGCGGGCCTCTTACTGCGCAGGCGACTCCGGCTTGAAGGCCATGATGGTTCGCGCGGAGGGAAGGCAGGAGAGCTCCTCCCCTGGGAATCAGCGTTCTCGGGTGCATGTGCTGGTGCAGCGTTTAATATCGCCTTGTTCCCTGCTGATACGGTCAAGAGCGCTATGCAGACTGAAGAGGAGCTCCGGAAAGCAACGACAGCGACTAATGGGGAAGCGTATAAACGCTCGACCTTCCTAGGCACCTTCAAGAAGATGTACAAAGCTCAGGGTGTCCGGGGGCTCTATGCTGGCTGTGGGATCACCGTCGCGCGGTCTATACCGAGCAGCGCGATCATCTTTTTGACGTATGATGAGTTGAAGAAGACGTTTGGGTAGAGACGTTGGTTGGACTCTTTAGCACTCTTGCATGCCGAACAGAGACAATTTCCGCTGGAAAGTATACACTCCTATATAGATAGACTAACTAGCAGCTATTAAATCATACTGAATCCAAGTAGTTTACGGCGAATCATTCAATCATGCATAACTCGGTCAGCCAGGAACGACTACTACTCATGTTGGGTATACCATAAAATCCGATTCAACCTCAAGCGGTAGTTAGGTACTAGGTAGGTCCATCACCTAGCGGTCAACGGGAGTCCATAGGGAGGTGCGTGATAGGGAGGTGCGTGGCAGGAAGGTGCGTGGTAGGAAGGTGCGTGGTAGGAAGGTGTGTGATCCAGACGAGTAATGGCAAGGATGCCCGTGTCCGTGTTAACCATTTTAAGATGGGGGCGAAAGGTCTCGGACAATCTCTGTATCGTCCTCGTCCTTGTGCTTCAAGTCCACCCTACTCATCTCTGTCATGTTCACTGTTGCAGGACCCGACGCCTCCATTCCGGGACCCTCCTCATGGAGTGCCGGATCTGCTACCAGAAGACGGGTTACCGCCGCCCACCTCACCCGCTCTTTGAATCCCAGGAGATCGTCGACTTCAACAGTCCTTGGGCTGCTTGGATCGGTTTCCGCATCACGAGTCCCCTCGTCGACAAACCTAGAGTCCTGATGGGTTGCTCCGGACCCGACGTGCTGGGAGATTGCCTTGACGAGGTTGACGAACGACTTCATATATTCTCCGTGCAGCGACTCCATTTCCTCCAAAGCCTTCCGCGCGGTACTAAGATTATCCTCTTGGTGGAAATCCGGGTTCGAGCCACCGGGGCCCCTCGTGGATTCCGCCGAGCCTGAGAGGATGGCACTGTAAATCCTGGTCACGTAGACAATGGACTTGGCGAATCTCTCCCGGATGGTGTCGTTGTCTTGATCGAAAGTTTGTGAGATAAAGTCCACCATTCGACGGTTCAGCACGATCGCCCGCTGCAAAACGTCTGACTCCATATATAATGGGAACTCCTCCGATACCCGTGGCACAAGCAGGTCAAGGGTAATCTCCCCTTCGGATAGAAGGAAGGACAGCCTTTGCACACGAACGGAGTTAACGTAAATCCACACAGTCTCGAAGTACTGTATGTGACATTCTGAAAACCCATTAACACTGCATTAGTGTTGGCATTGCGATATAATATGAAAGCCACTTGCCTTTTGAAATTTCCTTCAGCCACCATCGACTTCTCGTCGAGAACCCTTCGATGAAGCTGCATATCAGACCCTCAGCAACGGACATGTCAACCGTTAGCCCAGGTTGCTCTGTAGAGGGAGTATATGACGAGACACCATTGAGGATTCTCAAGAAGACTTCAAGTCGATGATTAAAAAATGCCTTCTGGAGGTTCGGGTTGCCATGAGCAAAATAGTCCATGGAATAGGAAATGAAGATATCCTTCTGGAGCTGGCTGCTGCCACATGACTTGAGTGGTACTCGGAGGTACGGTTTCAAGTGCTTGTAGCATGGGTGAGCGATTGGTGAATGGTAGCGAGGTTCCACAGACGGGCTTCTCCTCAGATTCTCAGGTATCAAACGTCTCAGCGTCGACCAAGACACACCCTTGTATATCTCTGAGTTCTGGAGCAATTGGGATAGTATATACCTCCCTCGAGATTGGACGAGGCTCTCGACACATTGCATAAATGCGCTGGCTGCCCGAGAGTCGTTGCGAAAGGTCTGAGCGACCCACAGGACGCCCGACTCTGCGCGCATGTCATAGTCAGCGTCCTCCACAGCGGTCTGGGCATTGGTGTCATGCCAAAAGTTCCTTCGATAGAGGCCGAGACGTTGGGCGAAGTCATCTTCGACCCAGTCCCTTGCCCTGTGTGGTCGTTGGACGTGCGCAAAGAGTTCGCAAAGGCCCACGGCAGTCAAGGTAATACAGCAGACAACCGCTGGCACGAGACTGTTGGAGCTATAAAGGCGAACGACAAGGCCCGCAAGGAATAGGTAGAGGGAGATGATTAAGGCACGATGTGCACCGTCAATGATCTCGGGCACAGCCCAGTACTCAATCCCTTGCAGCTTGTGGTAACGAATGTATAGGGCTTCCTTCTTTCCGATCTGGCTGTTGTACTGGAACTCGCGAACCCGTCGCAGGACGCCAAGACATCCTCTGACAGCAAAGAGGCTAGCTAGGAGGCTCAAGTACCAACAGGCACTGATGCCCACTGCGTAGCGTGGTGGCTCGAATACATCCGAGTTGGAGTCAATGCCACTCGGTGTAATGGATGTATTTTGGTGGGGATTCTGGAGCTGCTGATGAACACCCCGAAGAATGTTCACCGTCTCAGCGTTCGGGTCGGGCTCGAGGAGTCTGGAAGACTCGATTATGAATGCAGTAACGACTGCAGAGAATAGAGAACCCTAGAAGCAATCAGAGAGCGTCAACTGTAGCGAATAGGGCATCCATACAAAGATTATCAGCTTGTCCACCTCCTCACGCCAATTCTTTGATCTGTCTTCGTCATATTGGCGCCCAAACTCGGAGCAGACAGACCAAGGGTCAAAGTCCGCTGGCGCATCACCCTTCGGAATTGGGTACTGGTGAGGGCCGTCGGACGACCACGGGTGAATCTTTGGGGGCCATTTTAATAAGATCCCCGAGACCTGAGCGAATTTTTCACGTACGATGTCTTCATCTGAGCGGGGTGAGTGTTGGTTTGAAGTGCAACCCGATTGCTTTACACCTTTTTAGCCGGCAAGAGCGTTAACAAGCTGCTAGACTCACGCTTGCGTCTTGGGACTCGAATATCTGAGTTTCAGCATTGGAGCGTAAGATCTGATTCATATCATTCGAAAGCGGCTACAACATTGACACAAACGTCAGCCAAAACAACATGGGGGTGAACACAAAGGACACAACTTGAGTAGTCATTGTATTCCAGCACTAGGGTGAGATACTTGGTGATTGAGATTGAGAGGTATGGGTATAAGGAAGAAAGCGTTTGAAAGGTGAGAAAGTAGAGGGTCGGATGAGGGTGCTTGCTCAATCTTGACCTTTTATTTAGCTCGACTACAAACAGAACCCAAGATAGTCCCATGCGGGTGAAGGCAAGCTTTCAAGTTCCAACGAAACGACGTCAATTTGACTTCTTTCCCTGCATGAGTTCAGCATCTCCTAACAGCATATCCTAACATGGTTCAACGCATTGAATTGGCCATTGCGTGTTAGAGCACATTTGAGACTGTACGGCTGGTCTTAGCCTATCCGCTGATCCTATTTCATATCTCATATACTCATAGGAACAGCCCTAGGTCCCAATCATGAACGGCCGCTTTCGACTCCTACTCGGCCAACTACGAGTTGTGGAACAACAGTTCAGATTGCTGGGTCGACGACGCCGCATCTGTCAGCCCCTATCTCTGGCCCGGTTCTTCGCTTGGTCTCGAAGTTCCAAAAGATATACAGATATCAATAAAATTGACCCATGGGCGAATCATTGGAACAATCAGATCTTTTAAATGACAAAGGTAATTATACTGCCGTGGCCACCGGTTTTGGTAGGTTATAACGATAAACTCTTTAGGTAACAGACAGAAGAAATTTTGAAGGGGAATTGTCAATTTGTCGCTCCAAAATGAGGAATGGCATTCGTGTTCGTGCGTGCGTACCGAAAATCGTCATGTGGCACTTCGCGGTATTTTAGACACCGATCTTAATAGGTAGTAGTCGATAGCGAACCATACATACGAATCCGTCAGCGATACCGTAGATACAAGACCATGCAAATGGGTGTTAAAGAGCTCGTTATCAACGGGAGGTGCGCATACACAGCGATCACAGTTAAAATACCCTATATCTCAAGCCCGGCCTACTTATTCCTGTGGCGTCCATGTTTGGTTTAACCGAACTTATAAATTGAGCTCTGCGCTCTTTTGGGTGCGTCCACAAGCATGAATGCGACGACTTTGGCATCCTTGCGAACAAAGACAATTTCCACTGTAAAGCAAGCACACCCCCATGTAGATAGACTAACTAACAGCTATTGAAACATACTGAAATCAAGTAGCTTACGACGAGTCATACGTAACAATCCGTCGGTCAGGAATGTAGATAAGTACAATCCAATTTCGCTTCAAGAGGTAGTTACGGTACGTAGCTCCACAGAATTCGAAGTGCGTGTGTTGGGTCGTGGCTCGGGTGCCCGTGTTAACCATTTCACGAGGAAAGCGAAAGGTCCGCGACCGGTCTCTGTATGGCCCTCATCCTTGGGCTTCAAGTCCACCCTACTCATCTCTGCCATCCCCAATATTGCAGGACCCGATGTCTCTGTTTCAGGACCCTCCTCACTGCGTGCCAGAGCTGGTATCATTATCCGTGTCATCGCCCTCCACGTTTCCCGTTCTTTGAAGCCCAAAAAATCGTCGGCTTCGACAGTCTGAGGACTGCTTGAGTCGGTTGCCGCATCACGATTCCGCTCGCCGACCTGAGATCCGTAGATTGCCTTCACGAGGTCGACGAACGACTCCATATACTCCCCCCCGTGTACCGACTTCAGTTCCTCCAAAGATACCCGCACGGTAAGATCATCCCCTGACTGGGAATCCGGGTTCGAGCCACCGGAGTCCCTCGTGGATTGCGTCGAGTCTGAGATGGCACTGTATATCCTTGTCACGTAGACAATGGATTTGGCGAGCCTCTCCTGGATGGTATCGTTGCTTTGATCGAAACTTTGAGAGATGAAGTCTACCATTCGATGGTTCAGCACGATCGCCCGCTGAAAAACGTCCGACTCCGTGTACAATGGCGATTCTTCCGATACCCATGGTACGAGCAGGTCAAGGGTAATCTCGTCTTCGGATAGAAGGAAGGACAGCCTTTGCACCCGAACGGATTTCACGTAAATCCACGCAGTCTCGAAGTACTGTATGCGGCATTCTGAAAAATAAAAAACGCTGCGCATTAGGCGGCTGGCATTGCGACGTGACACGGGAACCACTTACCTTTTGGAATTTCCTTTGCCCACCACCGAATTCTTGTCGAGAACGCTTCAATGAAGCTGCATATCACACCCTCAGCAACGGCCCGGGACATGTCAACCGTCAGCCCAGGGCTCTCTGTAGAGGGAGTATATGACGAGGCACCATTGAGGATCCTCAAGAATACCTCAAGCCGATGATTCAAAAATGCCTTCTGGAGCTTCGGGCTGTTATGAGCGAAATAATCCACGGAATAGGAGATGAAGATATCCTTCTGGAGCCGGCCGCTGCCACATGACTCGAGTGGTACTTGGAGGTACGACTTTAAGTGCTTGTAGCATGGGTGAGCGATTAGTGGCTGGAAGAGAGGTAAAAAGAGTCCGCCATGTGACGAAGACATGTACTTGTGTCTCTCCGAGTTCTGGAGCAATTGGGATAGGATATCCCTCCCGCGAGATTGGACGAGGTTCTCGACGCATTGCATAAATGCGCTGGCTGCCTGAGAGTCATTGCGAAAGGTCTGAGCAACCCACAGGACACCCAACTCTGCGCACATGTCATAGTCAGGGTCCTCCACAGCGTTCTCTTTATCGTACCGAAAGTCCCTTCGATACAGGCCGAGGCGTTGGGCGAGGTCATCTTCTACCCAGTCCCTTGCCCGGTATCGCCGTTTGATGTACGCAGGGACTTCGCCACCGCGAGCGATGGCATGGATCCATAAGACGACCTGTAGACATGCACAACGCCACGCCCAGCCCGTAACGTTCCCCCTGGCAGGGGACGAGATGCGGCCTTGCCACACCATCGACATAAGATGGGTTTGGTATAAGAACAAAATTTCCCAGACAGCCTTAGACGAGATAACAATGGCAACAATCATTGCCACGGTCCTGTTCGAGTTGAAAAGGCGAACGAGGAGTCCCGCGAGGAATAGATAGAGGGAGATGTCTAAGAAAACGTGTGCGGCGTCTATGTTCCCGGGCAAATCCCAGTATTCAATCCCCTGCAGCTTGTGGTAACGAATGGACAGAGTTTCCTTCGTTCCAATTTGGCCGTTGTACTGGAATTCGCGAATCCATCGCAAGATGCTAAGGCATTCTCTGACGGAAAAGAGGCTAGCGAGGAGGCTTAAGTACCAACAGGCACTGGCGGCAACTGCGTAGCTTGGTGCCTTGAACGTGTCCGAGTTGGAGTTAATGTTACTCGGTGCAGTCGATGTATTTTGAGCGAGATCCTGGAGCAGCTGATGAACACCCAGAAGGATGTTCACCGTTTCAGCCTGAGGGTCGGGCTCAAAGAGCTTGGAGGACTCGATTATGAATGCAGTGACAACTGCAGAGAACAGCGCTCCCTGGAAACGATCAGAGAGAGTCAATTGTAGTGAAAAAGGCATCCATACAAAGATTATCAGCTTGTCCACCTCCTCACGCCAATTTTTTGATCTGACTTCGTCATATTGGCGCCCAAGCTTGGAGCAGACAGACCAAGGGTCATAGTCCGCTGGGCCATCGCCCTTCGGAATTGGGTACCGGTGAGGTCCGTCGGACGACCATGGATGGACCTTCTAGGGCCATTTCAATAAGATCCCCTGGACCTAAGCAAATTTTACGCACGATATCTTCGTCTGAAGGAGGTGAGTGTTGGCTTGACGTGCTACCTTGCTTTACATCTTCTCGTAAATTTCCATTTTTATTCGAGTCGATCTCCTGATGTACACCCCTTGTTATCCAGAAAGAGCATTAACAAACTGTTAGACTCACTCTTGCGTCTAGGGACTCGGAGATCTGTGTTTCAGCATCTGGGCGCAAGGTCTGGTTTATATCATTCCCAATCGGCTACAGCATTGACACAAACATCAGCCAAAGAACATAGCGGTAAATCTAAAGGACACAACTGGAGTAGTCATCGTATTCGAACGCTAGGGTGAGACACTTGGTGGATGACAGGTATGGATAACAGGAGGACAGCGTTTGAAAGACGGAAAGTTGAGCAAACACCCTCATTCGACTTGTTGCTCAATCTTCTCCTTATCTTTAGCTTGACTGCGAATAAAACCAAAAACAGTCCCATGCGGGCTTACAATGTGGCGGCGTCAGTTTTGACTTCCTTCCCTGAGCGATTTCAGCATATCCTAGTATGGTTACATTTCAAATTGAGGCCAATGTGTATTAGCGTATGTTTGAGACTCTAATGTTGGTCTTAGGCTATCCGCTGACCACGGCCTGCATCTAGTGTCTCGTAATCCATACCTGCACTTGTCGGAACTTTGTAAAGAGGATAGGAAGATGGCAAAGGCATCAGCAGCCAAGCATAATAGTAACGAGAGCCTTTTTATACCATAATTCCTCGCCAGTCTCGACACTGGCAATCGCGTCTGCAATGAGAGAAAGCTCTTAACGTCCCAGGACAGGCTTGAGCTACGCTATAGGATACACAAGAAGCATCTTTGATCCATGTCAGACAATCGCTTTAAACCGATTCACTAGGCTTAAAAAAGAGAGTGCTCAATAGTGTGCGCTTATACCACCTTTTACGACGCTGGGATGGAGCAAGAACAAGGGAAACAGGCGCGGGCGTTTGGGTGCAGGAACGCGTACACAAGGGCAAACACCGCGTACCCACATGATCACTTTCTCAGCTAGCGGCCAAACCGGATCGCGAGGAGGTCGAGTGATAGCCAACAGGCTGTTGTACAGTAAGTAGGTATCACCATGGATTCAAGAAGCACAGCTGCTTCGTTTCAAGCTCAAATTTCCGCAAAGCATCCGATCGAAACTACGAAATGTTGATTCCCCATTCCTAGCATTGCACAAGAATCGCCGACATCATAACAAGGTACAGTGTCCCATCACTCCTTGGGACACCATCACTCCTTGGACAGTGGGCACCCTGGATGCAAATGACGTTCGATCCAGCTCAAATCTAGCACACTACATGATACATCAAAGCTTATTTCTTCTGGAGAGCAAGAGACCTTTCGTTGAGGAGAAATTTTGCAAAAGGTGCTGTACATGTTGGCCCAGTGCCGGTAAGCAAACCCGGTGTCATGCCCCAGCAGGTTCCGTTAAAATTCCCCAAAGGTCGATCCAAAACATATACTGCTGTCTTTAGGGACCATTTATCGGATACCTTATTCTCAGAAATTGGGCCAGAAACGAGCAACAGAGTGAGGAGATGTCCAAAACCAGCTTTCCCCACCCGCCAAAATTGGCGCGCCCAAGTGTCCGTGTCTGTCCAGGCCATCAACATCGCTCGAAATCTTGCTCATTGTCCTGTACACATCTATCAGAGGTACAGGTACTCTGGAAAGCGCAGTAGTCCTTGTCGTGTCCCAAGGAGTGATGGACCATGGTATGGCAAGTATCCAGGATACGATTTTTGAATGGGTACGTAGTTGACATGCTATATGCAAAGTGTCAATGTCAATCAGTGCCAAGAGCCATTATCCAAAAGTCCATCATCGCGTACGTATGTAGGGAAAGAACACAACAGTTCAAAAAGCGGAAGCGTCTGTTTCTACTGTCCAGGCCATGCAAGAAGCGTACTCGAGAGATAGGAGAGAGAGAGAGAATTAAAAGAAACCAATGCGATTCCAGTACGTCTGTAGAGGTATATATAATAGTCAAAAAAGCGTTACGTTACAGCGTCAAAAACCATCCCAAGACCACAACCGACAACTAAACACTTTTATGCGAAGAAGAGAGCAGAGAAGACAACACCCATGACCGAGAGGCCCGAGATGGCGAGCGTCGAAGCACCGCTATCTGTGCTCTGGCTTCCAGCAGCGGTGTTCGTCGAGGAACCCGCGGTACCGGTGCCAGTGGTAGCCCTGGAAGTGGCACCAGAGCGGGTTGCAGTTCCGGTGGCGGTAGTCGTGGTGTCAGCAGGGCCCGCAACGGAGGGGAGGCCGGTGTACAAGCTGGCGGAGGTGTGGGTGACACAGTTAGACGAGGCAGGCACACGGGCGGTGTAAGGGATTGTGGTGATAGCACCGAGGGATTCGGCTGGCTGGGTGTAGGTCATGACGACACCATCCTGGGTGTAAGTTCCGGGGAAGTCCTGGTTCTCGCCTTCGCAAGACTCGAAGACACCATCACGAGCGTTGTTGGGGGCATTGTAGGCGCAGCCGATACGATCGTAGATGTGTTCGCAGAAGTGAGCAGCGTTAGGGCCGTTGGGGTCGCAGGCCTTGAAGCAGAAGGCGTTGCCACCGACGAAGCTGAAAAGAAGAGAAGAAGGCGAGGTTAGGAATGTTGGAGTAGAGGTGGGGAGAGATGCTTACTTGTGCCACTCGACGACTTGCTCGTATCGGCTGTTGTACGCGTTGGAGAAGATGACACCACCCATGGGGTTACCACGCTGTTAAAACACATGCGTCATCAGCATCACCATCCATCACCAGAAGTCAAAATCAAAACGCCAGGGGAAGGAACGGTCTCAATGAGGCCGTCGACGAAAAAATGAAAGGCGCGTTGGCAAGAGACGAGGAAGCTAACTCACGAGGTCAGCACCGTGGGGGTCCATCTCTCCTCCCCAGTCACCACGGAGAATGTTAATCTTCGTCTGATCAATGAAGCCAACAGCCTGGACGTAGTCAGGGGTCACCGTCCACTGAACACCGGTGAGGGCACCAGCGGGGATGAGACGAGTGCCGTGCCCGGGCTTGGTGCAGTAGGCAACCATGATACCCTCGATGTTGCCAACTTCTTCGCCGTACTCAGGGGGACCCCAGAGGCAGAAGTCTGTATGAATTCAGCAAGAGAAGAATGGAAGTTGTAAGTTCCGAGTATGGAAGAATAGGAGACGGGCATTGCTCACCGTCGATCGAGTTGAAGTACGAGGTCTGGCAAAGAGACTCCTGGCCCTCAGTGGTCGAGTTGCAAATGTTGTAGCCGTGCTGGTCGCCACGGATGAGGCCAACATCGGTGTCAACTTTGTAGGGCTAAAGACAAGGGCCACGTCAGAGCCAACTCGGGGGTGGAGCAAGGCGACGACTTACGAGTGACTCAGGAGTGGGGAACCGCTTGCTGGCGAGAGGAGTGGCGGGGTAGGTGCTCTGTGCGGGTGCAGCAGGAGTGGTGGGGGCAGGGGTGATGGTTTGAGCAACAACGAGGGACGCAGAGAGGGCGAAAGCCACGAGACGGGAGGAAAGAGCGACAGAGAACATCTTGTGCAAAGGAGACGTTCAAGAAGTGGTTGCAATAGAAAAGTGATCAAGAAACGAGAAGGCCCGTAGAGGGTTGTGGAGGAGAGAGAGGGAGAGAGAAGGTCGTTGATGATGAACAAGGTTGCCAGTGCGAAGGGCTTTTGAGGTATCTTCTCTGTTGCGGAGGAAACAAACAAAGCCCAGAAATGTTGGCACCCAAGCCGATCTCAACCTGGGCTTGAGTGAGCCAAGCCCGTTGGCCCTTCCAAGAGAGGTCACGCCGCGCCGCCATGCCTCCGTCATTCGCTGGGAGATTTAGGCTTGGCCAGCGTTCACGCTTCCCGTCATGCCCAAATGCACCGCCCGGTGGGATCTTTCCAAGACATCACCTTTTGAGTGGAGAATCAATAGACAGCTTGGCATCTTGGGCTCAACGTAAACAGTCCGAGGCTGTTGCCAGACTTTCAGAGGAGCGAATTCGTTCGACCGTACATCTTCCAGGTAGTATGGACGCCAGACCCGAGGTCAGGTCTTCAATGCAGGAGATAGCTCGATGAATGCCAGGGTCCGAGAGTATGGTAGCCTACAACACGGTTTCCTCATGCTGTATAACTATGCGAGCTTCATTGTTGATCCATGTAGCGGGTGTCAGTGAGGTACGCGGGAGATGAAGACCAAAGAAAAGCTTAGGACCTCGATGCGTTGGCAGTGGGCATGAAGGAATCGGCAAACAATTGAGCTGGCGCCTGAAGACCCTTATCACTTATGAGGCTATCACTGGCATGGGGTGACTGCCATCACTGGCAAGGTCGGCGTGGAGGTGTTCTAAGTATAACCAACCTCAACAGGTTCGTTCTACTTTGCTCAAAAAAGCGGTACGAACATCCAGTTGACATGCATTTACATACTACTCTCTCTCAAGTCTTCCAGCGGACGAGGTCAACACGGTTTGGTATAGGACCCTGTCACCGTGTTCCGAACGAGCCCCAGGGAATTTGAATTGACTTCAAGGCCAAGGCCAAGTGAGGGTATCCCGTCTTCTCTACCTAGGACTAATCGAATCTTGTGACCCACTATAGTATTCCGATATACTTACCTTTCTTTCCCTCTGATTCCCAAACATCTTGAGCATTTAGCTTGCTTCCGGGCACTCGCCGGGATGTTTGGATCTGAGGTCAAAGCCAAACCATGACGAGCCCCTGGGGTTCACCATGGTTCACCTTTTCCTTCTTCTCAGAATCTCCTCTTACCTATCCTCCAGCTAGATGAAGTTTATTATCGTGTAGAGAGCGTGAGTATGCCCTCCTTTCCACTACCTCTCCCGCTCAGATGAGAATTACACACACCGGAGAAACCTATTCGTTTCGATGAATGCCCCGACCTCTTGCGCTGACTTCTGGTATACTATTCCAAGTTCTCCTTGGGAAAAGGAACCGTTTTTGACCGGGGGTCAAGAACGGAAAGCTGATTTTATTCTATATTGTGCTCTCTATCGCTTTGGTCGATGAGTTTGCTGATTTCCTTCTTCAGATCCCGGCTCGCTCTATCAGTACAACAATGACCGAATCGCCCAGTAATCAGTTTCATTGACGCTGTTGGATGATGATATCACCCAACGGAACGACTGCTGGACGCTTAGTTTCTATGAAGAAAACGTGAAAGAGACTTGAGGCAAGGGCAATCTCGAGAGAGACCGAAACCGCAACAGTCCATTGCCCAGACGCGTCTTGTGGTGCAAATTTCGTGAGTTTCATCGTCTCGTTCACTCTATGCCCTGCTAAAGATGCTGTAACGGTCCCAGATATCAACGTGGAGCTCGCCGTCTTCTTCGATGGCATAGGCTGTCCGACACTACCCGCCCCAGGAACCAGGACGCCTCCGTCGACCCTCCCCACTAAGGAGCACTACTCCTCTAACAAAACAAAGGAAACTACCCCGTAGACCAGCCGCCCTCGACTACCTCTAGAACCTCTTCCGACTCCACCCACCTGAAGCGTACCAATCCGGTTTCGGGTGGGATCCCAAGCATGGTATGGCGCGGAACCGGGTCGTTCGTCGGGCAGGGTTTGGATGATGGTCCTTTCTCTGGGGAATCAGGGTCAGCCAGTATACTCCGTCTAGTGGTAAGTACGCATGGTATTCTGAATACTGTTAGATAGAGCCTGAGCTTTTTTATAGGCAGACCCACCCCCTGAACAGCGCACATAGAAACGAAACGATCGAAGGATCGCATAGCGGGGCGGGACTGTTGGTACCCAAACAACTGTGCAAGACTAGGGTCGGTGAGACTGACGTCTTCCCCGCACTCGCTGTAAAGTGATCGTGGAGAAGGGGGAAGAGGGTCCTGAGACGGATGCTCATGGTGGCTAACCAGTGGCTGACCCCTATCAGAGTTGGGAGGGAGATAGTTCTTCGCTGCAACATCTGCAATTCGAAGGGGTTCTGTAGAGGAATCAATACACAAGAGCTTAGGTTTACCTCCTTATGTGTCGATACATGACCAGGATGCATTCAAATCCCAGTTGAGCCTGTTCCGATCACAAATCGCAAATTGCCATAAACGAGACTTTGACCCGTGCTACGCACGCTTTGAACATGGACCTTGAACAGTAGTAGTCCATGCCAATGGACTCCGCCCATGCAGAACTTGGCTTTTGCATTCCGTTCCGTGTTCACATCACCCCTTTTCTCACCGTGTCGATGCTTGCTTTGACTGTGGTCGCACGGAATAGACTCGATCGTGGTGATATTACATACATACAATATTGTATCAGAAGGTAATGCTAGCTACTTAATTGCTCTTTGCTGTTYGTCTTCGCCTGCGTTGCTCCGACTATCATCAGCACCTGCAAGGAAACACTTCCTTCTGGCAACCCTTCCTGAGCTCCCTTCAGCCTGAACGTTCTGCGCGTTGGATCGGAACTGCTGGGGAGTCACGGTGAGTGGCTGAGGTGTTAACAGCTTCCTGAGGCTGGATGACATAGAGCTGAGCATAGGGCGGAAGACGACGTGCAGGTGGGTTCAGAGCAACAGACGCATAAATAAAATTCACCCAAGATCCGATAGACTGGAGGACCGCAACCAGGGCGATGGTTGATGGTATGACCTTGCTGTACCCCAATCGATGTGATTATACTTCCAGATAGCCTTGCAAAGTTCTCTGGCAACATCCGTATCAGCAGAACGGTAGCTATGCAGTGGCTCAGGGTGTTCTGGTTTGAGAGGAAGAGTGACATGGCCATCCAGGCAGCACCTGCTGAAATGGGGAGATTGCACACTCCCTTTCGGTGTTACCGCTATCCAAAAAATAGGGGGGATGATACGGTATGTCGCTCGACCGGGTGAGGATCGCCGGCCTAGGAACTTGAGTGGATTCAACACAGTCGCGACTGGACTTCCCATTTAAAATTCAACTGTCGAGCTAAAGCTTACACATGACGGGTTCACAAATGTTGCTGGCTGAGAACAAAACGACCCTGGCAAATTGGGGATGAATTGGGCTACAACTAAGCGCACCGGACCGATCCCTACCCGGCCTTCTCGACATCCCCACCATCGTTCCGCTTCTCCTGCACGATGTGGATAATAGACGTCTGGGTCTGAGTGGGCTCACCAATGCTGCCATTCACTCCTTGTTCGGTATCAGCACCACCGCTTCGGCCAAACTCGCGATTCAACGTCGATTGGAGGAAAGACGATTCCGCAGTTTGGCGGGCAAATTGAATCGGGTTGGTTACAAAGCCGTCCTTGGCTGAGGGGAAGTGGGTAAAGGAGCGGCCAGTGGTAACGCGGAATATGATCATGTGTGGCGATAGTGCCTTGGAGCAAAGTCAACAAAATTAGGATCAATAGGAAGCACTCGAACAGCCCAACCTACGCAGAATGAGAAGAAAAGGCCATTGAACAAAGCGTCGCAAACCAGGGTTCCCCCGGAGTTGTTAGAGAGAACA
>SDEE01000880.1:0-18481 GCA_004126415.1 Candolleomyces aberdarensis
TGTCGAAAAAATAGGGCAAGAAATGCAAAAATCAGAACCTCAAACAGCTGAACAGCAGCCTCCCACCCCCTCCTCCCCCACCCCGAATTCAGAACTGCGCATGCAGACTGCCTTGCAGCAACCCGCCAACTTGACGTCGTGTACTTTCGTAGAGTCCCAGATGCAGGGCGTCGCCCTCCCCCTACCCCGGAGGGGTTCCCTTTTGGGACTCTAGGGGGAAGTGCGCGGTGCGAAATCCATCTCCGAGGGGCTTTCTTCCTTTCAGAAAAAGGGCCTGAGAAGGGTTCACGTGACCGAATCCGCACTGCCTGAGGTGGTTAATTGCGACGCACCTCGAATGGGGTCCTGAGATCTGTACGAGGACTAAGGTTAGCATTCTGACAGCAAATATGTACTAAGGTGAACGCACCATATGGTTTCTCCCAAACGCTCTGTTTCGTCCCTGCATTGAACCAATATGTTCGCCCTTCGGGATTGCGGTGTTCGGTCTGGACGTGGAAGACGTCATGAGCGATGGTGTGTACAGAGATAGAGGCCAAACTCACCCAATTGCCTCGGGAAGGGGTAGCCTGTGAAACGTTAGCAGTTTTCCATACGCGAAAGTGGGTCGCCATACCATTTCACGAGAGGTTGATTGACCGAGCAAGTGCCCAATGAAGGAGGCTAGTGAACGAATGGGGTTCAAGGTCGACGTTGGCCTTGTTTGGCTCAAAGGCTGTTAACTTTGATCGCCGAGGCCTTTCTCCAGTTTCAATTCCACACCAGCCAGCCAGAAAACCACATATCCGTCTGCTTATTCTCAATTTTGTTCTACCACCGTTCGTCCGTACTCTACCTGTATTTATCTTCTGTCATCCCTTCCGAGTTACTTGTCCCCGGCCGTTGACAAGCTGACATAATCAGTCACCTGCAAAAAGCGGAAGCGCGTTTGGTGGCTCGTTGAGAGCGCCGCGACTTGACTCTAGCCATTGCCCCTATTGCTCCTCCCCCCAAAATGCCCCACTACGCCGACTCCCATTATCTGTCAGGCAGCTCCTCTCTCAAGCCTCCTTCCCGCCAGTCCATCAGTGGCCGCCGATCTTCAGCATCCCTGCGCGGTTCATCCCCCCAAGCCAATGGCGAACTCGACGGCGCTGGTGCCAACGGAAGGCATCACTCCCTGGCACACGAGCTCGCCGTAGCCCTCATGCCAGAGCCCAGCGCGGGCTCAAAGCTTCTAGCCGAAGAATTTGGGATCGAGTTCGATGAGGGTGCGGAGGGTATCGACGACCAAGGCATAGTCGGAGAATCAGACGAACGAGACGAAAGACATCTCATCTCCGATGAAACCGAACTTAATGCTCAGCTGCTGGCCTCATCCTCGGATACCCGACCTTCGTTTGCAGACGAACTCGGCGGCCATGACTCTTTCGCGGAAGACGAAGCAGCATTGGGAGCAGCAGGAGGGAACCTTACTTCCGACGAGTCATTCGGCGGAGGTGATCTCGACCCCACATTCGACAGTCCCTCCGTCTCCCCCACACGACCGCGTCAGCGAACGCCCGAAAAGGACGCAATGGACGTCCTTTCAGAAAACCTCGAATTCACAGAGAAATTCATCACACACTTGCGGACACTCGACGCCGCCGAGTCCGGCAAATCGTCGTCGTCGTCACAGCAACCCAAACTCGAACGTCTCGCGTCTGACGTTATACGTCGCATGAACGAATCTGTCCGGGAGCGGGAGACCCAGGTCCGTGACCTTTTGGAATGCGAACGAGAGTTTCGGAAGATCGGAGGGGAAGTGGGTGGCAGCGATGTCCTCGGGCAACTCGACGAGCTGGAGGGAGTGGACGAGTTGACGGAAACCGACCAACCTACTTCTTCCAATTCCAATTCCAACAACAACACCAGCAGCACAACGAATTCACGATCACTTCATACCTTGGTAGAAGAAGAACCCACCACACCAACCGCTCCTCGCCGTCTCTCGAGCCATTTCTCATCGCAGCACGACTGGGAGCTCGACCCGGACAAAAACCATCTGGGCGACGCTTACGAGGTGTCGCCTGCGACTTCCCCTATGAGAGCTGCGTTTTCACTCCCCCCACCGCCCCCGCTAACTGGTGCACCCACACCCGCCAAGCTCATACCCCAACTCACCCATATCCGGTCATTCACTTCGAGCACTGTGTCTTCGCTGACCTCGATATCGGAGCACGCGCAGGTGAATGGGGTGGCGACAGCCGATGCTGGACGTAAAATCCGATCGTTGAAGAACAAGTTGGGCAATTGGAAGACGGAGTGGGAGAGTGCGGAGAGGAGTCGGGCGAGGATCGAGAGATGGGAAGCGGGGCTTGCGGATGTGGAGGGGTTGGATACGCCAACGCCAACGACACCGGCCACACCGACGAGGTTATCGGGGAGGAGGGTGGATGGACGGAAGCTTGTTCAGGAGCAGCTTAAAGCGTTTGAGCTTGCGCTTGCTGATGCGGCTTTGAAGACTCAGGCTATTATGGCTCGATGAATGTTCTGTTCTATTTTTTTATCCGTCCCCCCCGCTGTGCTATCGTGTGTGTTCCGTGTTCATTCTTACCTATCTAGTACTACTACTACTGTATCTGATATCCAACATTACCATTATACGGACCCTACTTCCAACAACCACACTCATACTATTGTCTATTTGTTTTCCCTTCCAGATCGATGATGTAGTATTTTTACTCTACCGTCCCTTTTCATTTCATAGAGAGGAAAGGAGGATTTACATGACTCGCTGTAGCCCACTTCTTAGAATCGATACCCTGTCCGTCTCCAGTCCGTTATCCACTACCCGCGATCGCCAGCTCTACTTCAACCATTGTATTTGAACCTGGGGAAAGGAATGGATATGTGTTAGTGATTTGTATGTATATACTACTCTTTATATACGCGATTTCTTTCAAGGGAATGAGGCTTACCAGTTCGTTCTATTGAGTATCGTTATATCGTTGTCCCCGTCAGTGAGGTCAATCGAGATAAACAGACGAAGGAACGAATACGCACCTAGCTTCCACAGCCTCCTTCCTAACAGCCTTCTTCGGATCGTCCAGGGTTTTGCCAAGGTCTTTGATCACTTGCGCTTTGTACGGGTGTAGGACGTCGTAGCGGACGATGCGAGGTAGGATGGCGAGGTAGCGGAGTGCCGATATCCGAACGCTCTGTCGAAGTAACACCCAACATCGTCATCCAAAACGTAGGTGTAAGTGTTGGTATGCAAAGAAGAATTGGAAAGATAATAACGCACAGATGAAGGCATCTCCTGAACCAAACAATTCTTCAACATCGCGTTCACCAAGGTCGACGCATGCTCCGCAACGAGAGACTTTTCGGGTGTCTCGCCTTCCGCTGCAGCAAGCAGCGTTTCGATAACGTTCCGTCGGATGTCGGGGTCGGGCAGGTCGAGACCTCGGATTAGAAGTGGGATGAGCTTATATCGTGAAGATGGAAGTGAGTATGAGCAAGTCAGTAAGTGGCTGAGAGAGCGGATATCTGGTAAGGTAGGCACGTACCGAAGGCAATTCAGCCATGTAGGTAGCCTTCGGAGCAGACTTGATCATCCCAGAAAGCGCAACGAGGTATGCAACTTGTTTCGTCGGTTCTGGCGAGAGTCGTCAATGGATTTTCGTAGACAACGGAGAAGTATCCGAAAAATCAAAATTCAGCTCACCCGAAGCATCCACAGACCCCGCAATCGTCTGCGGAAGTATCGCCGCAACGTACTTCTGTGCATACAAGATCTTGACCACAGCATGGTTCTGCTTCGTCAGAATACTATCGTGTCCGGGGATGAGTCCGACGCCTTTGGCTGCGTCCCAGTTGATGGAGGTGTCACTGAAGAGGTCGAGCAGCTTCTGTGTGAAAGGTAGAGCTGAGGGGTGGCTTCGCACGAGTATGGCTTGTATTATCTGTAAAGTGAATGGTTGAACGAGCGGTTAGTGGATAGACATGTATTGCAGAGGAGAACAGCCAAACCCATGTCCACGACGTAATTGCCCAGCGACGTCGCTCCAACGGTATCTCTGTATTCAGAATCTCCTGTGACCAATATGTACTGGCAAGAGTGTCCAGGAATCCTGATAGTTCTGTGTACCCCAAACGCTTTGAATAAGAGGCATGTAAATGGGGGATTTGGGGTACTCTCTTACCTTCCGCCTTCCTGTTGACGAGTACGGAGACCAGACGCACAGCCGAGTTCCTTTGCAAGTCGTTCTCTGCACCGTTCAATATCCATCCCAGCGTACCCTCGAGGAACTGAGGGAGATTTGGGACATTTAAATTCACCTGGATTATTCGTCATCAGCGTTACCATTTCGGATAGACAAAACGAAACATACGCACTTCTTTGTACATGGGAGTGATTGCTGCGGTGAACAATACTATCAGCTCCTTATGTGCCGGTCGACTCTCGGGCTATAATGGACGTCAGGGATAGTGTTATTAAACAACCTTTGCAAAGCGAGAGAAGGAACATACACTGAAAATAGCCAATCTCGCCTCCGGTGGAATCTTGAAGTAGCCTTCAGAAATTGGCTGAACGACTCCATTCGTCAATGCAGACATTACAGCCTGAAGATAAGATTCTTGTCGTCTACGTCAGTGGATGGCCGTGTTAGAGATATTCCGTTCGTCACAGCGAATAAGAGGAAGGGAATGCCTTACGGTGTAGGCAACGACCTGACTACCGACGTCGTGCAGAGCGCCGCAGCTTCCAACAACCGATGGTCCGAAATTATCATCGGTCGCTTGTCTCCCTCTGCAGTGAACGCGGCATAGACAAAGATATTGAAAACCCGGACAACCAATCGATCAAGGTACTTCGCAACGTCGGTGTGGTTCTTCGTCAACTTCCTAGACAGAGTATTGGCAAGCGTCTTGAGAATGGCATGGGCATATCCAGCACTAGGCTCCGGATCCGCCTCCGAACCCGAACGAGAGCAGAGCAATTCGAGTTTCGTGGTAAGTCGTATTACCAAGACCTCGAAAAGCTCTGGTTCAGTGCAGAGCGTCTGGAGATACGAGAGTGTTTTCCATATCTGAGCTCGCTCGGACGCAGCCTCTCTAGGGGGTGCGGAATCGGGCAGGGAGCTGAACAAAATCGGGAGGGTTTGTTCCACGACTTGTCGAGGACACACCTCCGAAATGGTGGAAAGCAACTCCAGAATACCATCGCTGATGTCGTCGAATTGGTCCGGATGGTCTTGCATTATTTCGTTCACGCTGTGAACGATGAAACCCAACTCCTGGTCTGTAAGAAGTCGCTCTGTCGTTACCATTCCCTTCAAGCCGGTCAGGGATGCAATACGCAAATTGTGTGCCTTGAGTCCCCCAGACAGTGCTCCTAGGACATCATCCTTGTATGGTAGAAGGGGGACGTCACCAGTAAGATCGCTCGACATGGAATCCCGAGCTGCTTCGATGAACTGCGCTAGAAGAACGAGAGTAGCTGGTCGGCTTGTTACTTCATCTGGATTGATAAAGAGTTTTGTCAAGTGCGGAACCGCTTGTGAAACAGTGTACTTTGATACAGAGGCTTTTCATGCATCAGAATGAATCCAGTCGGAGTCAACAGAGGATACACACCCGTCGTTGTCATAAAAGAACAGAGAATTCGCGCCGCTGGTCGAGCCTGACTCTTTTCTGGCTCACGGAGAATTGTAATGCATTCTTCGCACGCATCCTTTGCAAGACCCTGGACGTCTGTCTGGGCTTCCTCTTTCTCTGACGAGTAAATTGTTTTGATGAGTACTTGAATGGCCTTCACGGCCAACTCTTCCGTTATGGGATCAACAGGTTGGAAGACCTAGCAGAATATCAGATTGAAACTCAGTGTGAGCGAAGCAACGGACCTCGAGCTTCAACGAATTCCAGAGTTTCCTAGCGAATGATCGGGCAACTTGTGGACCGTATACTGGCAGACACACAGCTATCGTTTCTAAAATGTCTTTCTGAAGAGCTTCAATCAGCGATGCCATCCTCAGACAGTCACCTTCGAATTACCTTTGCTGGCCGACCAACGGCAACGAGGTTTTCTAAGTAGTGAGGGATTGCGAGGGTGCCAAATAGAGGCGTAGCGGACACCACAGCTCTGTCACATCGAATGCTCAGCACAGTGACAGGGTTTCCTCAAGGTAGCTTACCTCAGCGATACTCGCAGATCGTCCGCCGTAATTCCGCCAGGATTGTTGGGAGGAGGTCGAAATGTGATAGGGAAATAGCAGAAGATGACATCATAGAGAGTCTTGCATCCTATCAGAAAAATCGCATTGGTGGTGAACTAATCACTTACCTGAACCCTTTCCGAGATGTCAAACTCGATTAGGATGACTCGATCAATTGCGAAAATGAGCACCAGGTTTCGAGGGTCCTTCTCCCCGTCACAAAATTTGGCATAACCATCCAAAAACTTTACACCCATAGCCTTCAGCACTATGCATTTGGTTATTTTGATTTGTGAAAGGGAAGCGACTCCGTCTGCATGCAACTCACCTTCACGATGGTTGGCCATTAGCGTATCAACAATGGTGAACACCTTGAATCGATGATTTTGGGTCAAAGCCTTGGTCTTTACATGTCGGAATAGTCTGACATAAAATCAATGACTTGCGAAGTGTACAAAGAATTCACTCACGATTCGATAATAGTGGTAGTCTCTGCTGCGCCGAATGTTGGAAATTTCACCAAACTTTGGAGGCCTTGCAAAGCTGGAATAATGGTGTCTGAATCGCCCAGTTTATCGGAGTAGAAGCTTGCCAATGTTCGCACTGCTCATACGGTTCAAGCATGTCACTTGGTAGAATAGGAATATATTCACACCAGAGGCTTTGTTTAGAGATCCAGGCGGCAATCGTTGCAAAACGAGCGATAAGAGCTCGACCCCTGCTCGCACTCCCGCTCAAAATTTCGTACAGATAAAAGTCGGCCTGTAGGCGCACCCTTCGAACGGAGCTCATTTTCTTCTGAAACCAGATATTCTCCAAGAGCCTTGACCACATTCACCAGGCTAGCCTGGCCTTCGGTTATATCTGGAGTGCTATGGGTTAGATAGACTGCTGTTGAGAAAATTCGGGTGACATGCCTGCAGCAATCTGGGCGATTTCCTCGTCTCTTCTCGTTGCGATCCAGGTCCTGACGAGCCTTTCTGTGGATTCCATGTTGATCAAGGTGACGGAGAAGGAGGAAGATAGGCGATGATGCCGATCAATGGGCCCAATTGGAATAGTTCCCACAATGTGCCCGCTGTCCGTTTTGTCTCTCCCCAGCGCGTCCCCCGTCGCACATGCTCGTTTCGAGGCTTGCAGCGTCTCGATGTCGTTCCATTGCATTTCGTAGCTTCTCACAAGCGTCCCAGTACTCGACTGCCCCGCCGAAAACGCCCAAATACCGGAAGGACCAAGGCAAGGAAGAGCCAAGCGACAGATGGAACTACAACAAGAGTGCCCTGGTCCCGACTGCTGTCGAGGACCTTGCAAGTCTTCCCACTGTTACCGCAAATGAGCTGGAATCTGCGAAGACCCCACCCGTCGGGGTGAAAATGCTGGTCCGGGACTTCATAGAAGACTCGCTATACAACCACAATTACGGATATTTCCCAAAACAAGCGACCATCTTCAATACCGACGCGATGCCGCTCGAATTCTCTAAGCTTCGTAACTCTGTGGAATTCCAGGAGGTCGTTGCACAAAAGTACGCAGACTATGGGTCGGATAGCTATGAGGGACCGGGACGTCAGCTTTGGCATACGCCAACAGAGTTGTTCAAGGTGGGCCTCCTGTGACGTCCGAACCTCTCAAATTCTCAAAATACAAACAGCCCTACTATGCTCAAGCCATAGCCCAGTGCCTGGTGTCAGAGTACCTCCTCAAGTACTTCCCTTACGAGGACTTCATCATTTATGAAATCGGTGCTGGGAACGGAACACTCGCCATGGATATTCTAAACTACCTCCAAGAATATTACCCTATGGTGTACGAGAGGACGCGCTACAACATCATCGAAATTAGTAGTAGCCTGGTCCGTCAGCAAAAGAAGCGGCTCTCCAGTGCCCATCCATGTGCCAAAGTCTACCACCGAAGTATCTTCCATTGGAAAACAAGAGAGCCTGCTCCATGTTACTTTGTCGCAATGGAAGTAATCGTACGTACTGCCGCTATGTTCCCTCTGTACTGTCCTGACCCGATGTTTAGGATAATTTTGCGCACGACATCGTCCGCTACGATCTTCGCACCATGCAGCCATATCAAGGCGTCGTGACCATCTCCCAGGATGGGGATTTCGACATTGTCTACACGCCCGTTTCCGACCCCTTGATTTCTTCTTTGCTTGGTATACGTTCAAGCCTACGACATGAACCACCTATCAGCAGGCCGCTCCGCTCTTCTTCATTCCTTCGACAAGCCTATGCAAACCTCCCATTCGCACCTAACCTTTCACGCGAAGAATACGTTCCTACCCGACTTCTGAGTCTGTTGCGCACCCTTCGCACGAACTTCCCAAGACATCGCCTTCTCCTCTCCGACTTCTCCTCCCTCCCCGAAACGATTCCCGGTCACAATGCTCCTGTTGTCCAGACACGGTTCCGCAATACTACGATCCCATGTAGTACCCTTCTGGTCAAGCAAGGGTACTTCGACATTTTCTTCCCAACGGACTTCGAGAGGCTGCGAGATATGTATGAATACCTGCTATCTCAGCCTCACTCCGTCAAGAATTCCTCGGATAGGGCCATCCCGTCTCGCTCAACACCACTCATGTCGTCAACCAGCTCATTGAGCCTAGGTTCCGATTTCTTTTCGTCGACTTATCCCGCGGATCGGAGGACACCGCTAGATGGTGTCGCATCGTCGAGTGGGCTGCCTGTTGGAGAGCGCAAATCTAATGTCTTCACGCACGCGGAATTCCTCGAAACCTATGCCGATCTGGGCAAAACGACTCTTCGGAATGGAGAGAACCCCATGCTTGATTTCTACAAGAACGTTAAATTCTTGTTTTAGATTTGTTATAGAAGAGCCAACTCGTCCTTGTATTAGGTCGTTTTTTTAAAACGTCTATTCATCACTCTTTGGTGACGATGTACAAGAAGTAGTGAAAAGCTTCTCCCAGCGTTCTGATTTCGAGGCTTGTGCCCTCTTTTTGCAAGTAGCGCTTTCGGAAGTGAGGCTGGCCGAAGGTGAGATAGATGAATTTTCCTCCCTTGCGTAGGACTCTGTCCCAATGTTAGACCGGGACCCGACTTGGAGGGATAATGTTTCGTGGTACCTGAGAGTTTCATCCACCTCTTTGTTGCAGTCGTCGATGACTTGCTGGGGTGGATCCTGGGTAAAGCCTGATCAGACAATGTGTTCTCAACAGTGTGATTGTTATAGACTCACCCAAACGTCCGCTTTCGCAGTCATCATGGCATCCATTGTACCTTGGGAGCCGGCTCAGCTATATCTCGATGCAAAAAGGTGCTTAATACTCACCTTTGTCGATTGCTACATCGAACGAAGCGTCGTCGAACTTTAGGTCTCTCACATCCATTTCGTGCCCTTTAGACCTTCGTCAGGACACTGTCTAGACTGATGTAAGAAGCACCCAGTGACACCGACATTCCATTGAGGGTCGTGCTTCGGAATGCCTCGAACGCATCTGCTCGATGAGGATCTCGGAATACTACAGAACATATCGTCAGAACTATTGGGTGAAGTTAATCGGACGGGATACGCACATCGGTATTGACTATATTATGGTACCCGTCTTCCCACATCTGCTCGATAAGTTGGTGGGTGAGAGGAGGGAGATTTGGATGTTGAGGTTTAGGCGTACATCTTCTGAGAGTTTCGAGTTTCCACATCCAAGCATGAGTATCCGAGAGGCTTTGTCTGGGATTAGGTCGTGCATTATAGGCGCCAGGTCTGCATATGTCTTGAACCAGTCAAAGTCACTCTCTGACTCTGATCTAAATTCCATGAACGGGAATTCGCACTACGATGCATAGGAACTTCATACTGATATCTTTGATTCCTATTTCCCAACGGCCATCAGAATGATATTATATGATAAAATTTCCAGAGACGCACCAATATTCTTTCGTTCCGTATTCCTCATTCTTCTCAGGGAGGTTCTTCAGGCTCATCTCGTTTCGACTCGGTGGCCAAGGGGAAAAGCGTTGCGCTATTTTTGGCACACTCAATCAACTCAATCATGAGTGTGGGAAAAGCGACGCGCATTCACGTGATCATCGCGTCCTAGGCGCGATGTTGAAGTTTGTCCGTTTAAGGAAGTTTTGACTTTTGTCGTCACTGAGACCTCGCTCCTGCCGCTTCAAGCTTACTCGCGGCCACGACAGCGAAGATGACCGTCACCCTCGACCTCGCCGCCGCCTCAAAAGATGTGCACACCCGGCGTGCGCTATATGATCTTTCAGCAGCGGTGGTGAAGAAAAAGAAGATTGTAGTGGTGACAGGGGCTGGTATTTCATGTTCGTGTGGCATTCCGGTATGTGGCATTTTTGCGGGGGCGCTTAGCAGCGGGCTGACTGTGCTATAGGACTTCAGGTCATCCGATGGTCTCTATAACATGGTGAAGGAGCGATACCCTGATGTGGTTATGAAGGGACGAGACCTTTTCGACGCTTCGCTCTTCCGGGATACCACCTCGACATCGGTTTTCTACAGTTTTATTGCGGAGCTCAAGAAGAAAATCGACGAAGCCGCCCCATCTCAGACACATCATTTTATCAAGACACTAGACTCAAAGAACAAGTTGTTGCGTTCTTATACGCAGAACATCGACGGACTAGAGGAACGCGTCGGCCTCATGGGGTCCTCTGGTGAAGCAGCAAAGTCTAGTGGCAAGGGGAAGAATGCGGCCAAGCTCCGCGTTAAGGAAGTTCGCAACGTGCAGCTGCATGGCGATATCCATCGCGTCCGCTGCATTGTATGCTCAGCAGAGTTTCCGTGTGCCCAAGAACATTTAAATGCATTCCTCGAGGGAACTGCGCCTGACTGTCCGGAGTGTTTGTCACGCTGTACGTACCGCTATCTTCTCTTTCAGTGGCACTTGATCTAATGTCGTTTCAGCCGAGGCGCGTGTCGCGCGTTCAGCGAGAGCCATCCGCGTTGGCTCCCTTCGACCAGCGATCGTGTTATACGACGAGCCGCATCCTCTGGGCGAGGACATCGGTGCCATTCAGATGGCTGATGTTAACAAAAAGCCGGACATGCTCATCATTATGGGCACTTCTATGAAGGTCCACGGTCTCAAACAACTTGTCAAGGATTTTGCGAAGACCATCCATTCCACCTCTTCGGCAGCAACCTCGAGCTCTTCTTCGAAACGACCGTGCAAAGTCGTTTTTGTCAACAAGACGCCTCCCAGCTCAGAATGGGCCGATATTATCGATTATCACGTATCTGGTGATACGGACACATGGGTACATAAAGTTCTGGATGATTGGAAAAGAATCCGGCCATCCGATTGGGAAATCCAACAGACGCTGGTGGATGCGGAGGATGGCCTTGGTGTGGCGGGAGCCTTCAAGGCTGCGAAATCTTTAAATACTGTTGATACAAAGGCCAAAAAACGAGGTATGATATTTTTTCTGTCTGATACCGACTCTATTGCTAAACGTTTCAATTACAGTCTTGGGAAAGAAGGATGAAAATGTTGCACCGGAATCGTCATCCGACTTACATGCGCATGAAGTACAGAAATCGATTAACCATCCGCCATCACCCGGCAAGCGTCGACAGAAATCCTCCCACTACGATGACCGTAATTCTAGTCCTTCAAAACGTCAATCCGTTGCTGTTTTCAAGGGAACCATGCCAGCCAGCGAGAGGAAACTCTTGTTCAGCGAAACCACCAATCATCGCGAACAACCAACAAACTATGCTGAATCGTCCAAGATGGACATCAGCCTCCTCGATCTCTCTATGCAAGATGTTCAGGCTGAGGTGATCAAGGAGATTGAAGAAGCAGCGAAACCGGCTGCGAGAAGGCGAAAGGCCGGGAAGGCTGCTGCCACTTCTACCAAGGCCACGATACCCCGAACGAAGACGCTCACATCCAAGAATGTTGGCAGGCGGAAAACCTCGAGGTCCCTGATCACCGCCAAGTCATGAGTTACTTTGTTGATTTTCACATTACATTCTGCCGTATCCTTTCCTATCTTTTTGGATTTTAATCTGCTGATGTATACTATTTCTTTTCGCTGTGTATAGTTCCCATGCCATATTTTTGCACCGGTTTGAGGAAAAATGACAAGTGACTTTCGTAGAGGTTCGAGTGCTAGTAATGTCAGGTCCAACACTCGAAATCAGAACTTGCGGGATGAGATTGGCAGCTTCGATGATCCTTGTCTCGTCACTCGTAGTCACTATGGACATTGCCTCGAGTCATTCCACGATATCCGTTGGATACGTCGCGCATCCAGGTACATGTCTTTGACTGCGAAGCGGCGCAGTGTGAGAATTGGAGCACTGATAGACAGGAGCCACAGCTCAACCGAGCACAGTGGCAGTACCTGTTGCCCACGGTTTGTCCCTTTTCCTACTGTGCAACTGGCGTGTGCCTGTTCTTCGCTCGGATTCTCTCCCATTATGGATCTTCCTTGGAAAATGCGGTGCGTCGAACACATCTTTCGCTGAAACTGTGGCAATTAAATTGCTTATACAGCCCAAGGGTCCCTCTTTCCATATCCGCACTTGGAATAAGTGGGTGGTGCCGTCACACTATATGAAGACAACACGCAGTTTCCGTTCATTACGACTCTCGTGAGCTCTCCTCTCTCGTGCACTCTCGTTTCTACCTAACTCGCTCGGCGCTTCGAACAGCTCTTATTCGCGCCCACAACACTACCAATCCTGCAACGTTCATTAAGCACTCACCGACGAAGTCGGAGATATGGCGGCACCTTCAGGAGCGAGGACCATGCCTGGTGGAGGCCCATACGGCGACCTGTTTACGCACCTTGAAGTGAACGGCTTCGAAGGGATGCCATATGCCGAAGAGGGGACCTGCAGCATCTGCTACGAGTCGTATTCTACGTTGCAAATGGCCTGTTTGCCCGACTGCAACCACACGTTTTGCCGCGACTGTCTAATTGGGCATGTGCGCGCTAAAATGAGTGACTTGATTTACCCAATCTACTGTCCACTCTGTGCTGTGGACTTCCAGGTCACGAGGAAAACAGGTACGTCTCTTTGGTTTGGTCCGTTCATACGGCCATTGCCTGGATGCTGATGACGTCCTTGTATTTGTATTTCTAGAGATCGATCAGAGGACGTTGAATCATCTCAGGGACGAGTTTCGGTCGGAAGACTATGAGAAATTCGAAATATTGCAGCTGTCGCTGTATGCGATGTCATTGCAGTGTCCAGAGTACGTCCCCTTGACAATTCCCTTCGAGGTCGCTGTCCAATTTCGCTAACGATACCGTCATGGAACAGCTGCAAACATGACATGATGATTGCTCGGGAAGATCTGGACAACGTTCTGGTGACGTGCCCGATAACTACGTGCGGTGCTCAATGGTGTAGGGCGTGTAACTCCACCATCTCGAGCTGTACACGGACGCACAAGTGCAAGCAGGACGCGAAGTTTAGACGGCTGATGCGACGGAAGCGATGGAGGTATTGCCCAGGTTCGTTTTGGTCCTTGTCGCTTCAGAGGTCGAATGGGGGTGACTGAATTGCTTTGTGTAGGTTGCAGAACTCCTATCCAGAGAGACCAAGGCTGCTCGCATATGACGGTGAGTTGCATCTCTGCCCAACCTCCTTCAGTTCAATAACTCATTACCTTGTTATCGGCGTTCTAGTGCAGGGTTCCTGGATGCAATACGTACGCACACTCGACCATTTGTTGTTGGACCTTTCTAACTGTTCAACAGGCACTTCTGTTACCGATGCGGAGGCAACATTTGGAAGCCTGGTCAAGGTGGTGATGCATACGACGCAGCAACTTTCCACAACAGATGGTGTAGAATGGTCTTCCCTTTCGGCTGTCCTTTGATGTAGGGTGACGTTGGGGGCTACCTTCCCACATATACTTTCATTTCATCGTGTATTACTAGTCACAATGCCTGCTGCTTTAAACTGTATTATTAGTCATGCGCCATGTGTGAAATTCCCATTAAATGTCCCTCTCGACTCGACTCGACTCGCTTGAAAGCTGTTAAAGGGGCTTTCTCTACAGCATGTCTAGGCTCGCTCTCTGTAAATTCCTCACTTGCTTGTGATACTGACATGCTGTCGAGACTGCAGTGCTTGCAGCACAGCTTGCCACGGGCCGCACTCGACTTCTAACAATTGCTCACGTTAATAGTAAGCGCCCAATTCAATCCTTCCATCATGTCACAGAACTGGGACCCAACCTAATCACGAAACACTCACTCCTGGTACGCCTCCTCTAACGATATTCATCATGACCGACACCATGGGAAAAGCAAATCGCAGCATCCCCCCTTCAATGACTGGAAGGAGTGTCAGGAAACAGCAGAGCGAATCCTTTAGCGGCGTGCGAAGAAGACCAACCACCGAGGCCTCGCAAGGTCCCAGGCCCACCAGCGAGTTTGGATGGCAATTAGCACTACAGGCAGAGTCACTCGGAGCCCGGTCCAGGAAGGAAACTATCCTCGAGGAAGAACCTCAGGACGGCGCCGCCAAATCATGGAATCCTTTTGATTCTCATGTCGTGGCAACACCTCCTCCGTCGTACACTTCAATTCCTTCCAAACCACCACCAAGTCAGAAAGCACCAGAATCTCCTGCATCACCTTCATCTGCGACGAAAGAGCTCGAGAAGCTATCGAAACGGTACGCAGATAAGGATATTGGATGGCAGCTTGGATTGCAGTGCCAGAACATACCACACATTCTGCGGGCCCAGGCGGAGCGAAGCCCAATTCAAGAGGAAAGCACAAACCCCTACGCCGGTGCCGATGTTGGTCCGAAGGAGTCTCCGCCGTCCTCACCACGGCCTCCAGCGTCGGCCAACAGCCAAGATTCCTTCCAGCAACTGAATTTGGACGAGGCCGCCAAGTTTTTCAGAAGTTTCTCGACAGAGGACAATGCTGCTGCTTCAGCTTCGACTTCACCTTCACCCCCACCAAGACCTCCAGAACCCACTCCTCCAACCCCAGCCTCTTCGAAAGATTTCTTCAATAATCCTTTCCACGCCTTCCGATTGCAGGCAGCAGCCGAGGCACAGTCGAACAGTCTTATTGACCTGGACGACGACAGACCGTTGCCTGCACCACCACCGCCTCAACGCTCAATACCTCTGCCACCATTGCCTCAACGCTCAGCACCCCTACCACCACCGCCTCACCGCTCAGCACCTCTACCACCATCGCCTCCACGCTCAGCACCTCAACCACCTCCGACTTGGANGCAATCTACCACGCCCGACATCTCCAGAGGAAGCCCTTGTGGAATGCGGTTATTGCCCCCAGCGAGTGTCAGTGACAGAAATTTCGCAGATTCCTGAATGCCTCCATGCTGTTTGCCATGCTTGTCTGGTCACTCATATCGAAAGCGAGCTCTCCGCCTGTCACTTCCCTATCATGTGCCCTATGTGTTCGCTGCAGTTGGAAGACTCCGAGCCCGGAAAGATCTGGGGGAGTAAGTTGTAACAGTTTCTTTTCATTCAGCTAGTACTCACAACAACCTCTGGATAGTGATCTCGGACGGCATCATCAATCAGATAGGTCTTCCACAGGCCAGCCATGATATTTACGAAGAATATCGGGTCTCTGCAAGTTCGAGTAGTATATACTGCCCAAAGTAAGCCCACTTCGCGTTGCTCCATGGCTAATTATCCAACTCACTGAATCTTCTGCAGATGTAAAGAGACGATGCTTGTTGATCGGGAACAGTACCTCGAGGAATCAATCATCACTTGTCCCCTAAGCCATTGTGGACACAGATGGTGTAAATCCTGCTCCAAGGATATGCCTCATAGTGGAAACGCTCATAAACATAAATGCGCACCCGATAAGAAAGCCGGTGCCCGATCATGCCCTGGTGCGTTTTCACTGCCTCATCGTTTCCCATTGGAGCCAAGAAGATACTGATGTTATGATAGGATGCGGCTACCAAGGGCGGCGAATCGCGAACGACAACTACATTCAGTGCAGAGGGGTTGGCTGTCAACTGTAAGTTATATCCAACATCTTCACACAAGAGACAACCTTACTGAACGACGTTTTAGGCATTTCTGCTTTAAATGCGGGCAGAAGATTGCAGATGGGTCAAACACCTCTAACGTAACTTCGCAGGTCGAGGAACACTATAGAACTTGCACCAGACACTCGAAAGGAGACAAATGCAAGGTGCAGTGAACACGATAAGTTGACGACCTTCGGAACATTCGGAAAGGACAAGGACCTCCCAGGACGGACGGATATTGTATCAAGTACCCATCTTCGCCATTATTTATCGTTTAATATCGTTATCTCATCCATAGACACCCAAAGAACGCTAATCGCATGCTAGTTTCGGCATTTGTACCCCTGACTGACTGATAAGCTGGCACAGCTCTGATTCAGCGCTAGCAGCAGCCTCCGAGCCTCTGCAAGGCGACCAATGAACAAGGAAACGAAACCGACGTCCAGGCTGAGGCTAGGCCTCTCTTCGAACGTGGGTGAACAAGTACGGAGCCTTTGGCGCCTAAGATTCTGGGGTGAAAATAAACGGAAGCCGTTCCGCTTAGCGCTACACGTGAGTTCCGTAAGTACGAAACCGAAGCGGAGGTGGATGGACATGCCGAAAAGACAAGTGTGAGTGAGCGTCAGGTGATGATCTCTATTCCCCCCTAAAAATCGATAAGAACCCGCCCTGTCTCGAGGTCGCAATCGCAACCCCACCCGTCATTTGTTTCTTTCCCATCATCATGAGCAAAGCAGCCTTCAAGCATCCTCTCGACCCATTGACCGCAGAAGAGGTAGGCTTTCCAGGCAGTTACAGCCAGCGCTTATCGTTCATATGTGCTCTACAGATTGTCGCTGTGACGTCGGAAATCCGAAAATATGTCGCAGCGAAGACGGATATCAAAGCCGTCAGATTCTTTTCATCTGGTCTGCTTCCACCACCGAAGAGAGTGGTCCTCGCATACCTTGGTATCCCTCTGGAACCTGGAGCGAAACCCGAAGAACCTGCTCCCATCGTGCGAAGGGCTGAAGTCGATGTGAGTCTTCTCGATCAGGCGCATTTTCTCTTCCTTCAGCTTATGAACCGCCGGATCCTAGTTATTGGATGCTGTTCGAGGGTAAGCCATTGTCTCTTCAGATCGCTAAATTGCCTCATCACGCTTCCAACTTGCCAGAGGAGGATACAATGTCATCGTCGCTCTGAAAGATGGAAAATGGGAAGTGGAGGAGTTTGTCGAACTGGATAAAGCTCTCCACCCCTTTATCTCTCCAGAAGAGCTGATGGAATGCGAGGTCATCGTCAAAGCGGACCCAAAGGTGCAAGAATTGGCCAAGGCAGTTGGTTCGTGCTCGTCTTGACCAAGCTTGATTGCCTTGTGGCTGAGTATTCCCGACAGGTATTGAGCCTAACCAGATCGCCTGCGACGGCTGGTCCATTGGCTACGACGCTCGGTTTCCTCAGAGCCAACGGGTACAGCAGGCTTTCGTGTATGCCAGGTTCTCCGAGCATGAGAACCTCTACGCCCATCCCTTGGTAAGTACCTCATCAGTCACAAGAAATCTCGCACCGTCTCACGCTGCCGTAGGACTTTATCCCCATAGTCGACTCTACCCAACAGAAGGTCATCCACATCGGTGATTCAGGTCGTTTCTCGTATCGTTTGATATGATGCTGAATGCGTCCCACAGACTTCCCACCTCACTATAAGAAAACCGAGAATGGGCACAAACTCAGTACCGACCTCGTCGGCGCACCCTCCCTTGAACAGGACGCTCTAGTAGCTTCGAATCGCGACCGCATTCCTCCTCCACTTCGTCGTTGGGACTTCCTTCCCGACCTCATGGAGAAGTCGGAGGAGGGCGGGTATAAGCAGAGGACAGATCTCAAACCTTTGCATATTGTGCAGCCCGAGGGTGTCAGCTTCAAAATGAACGGACACGTTCTGGAGTGGCAGAACTGGTCGATGCACATCGGTACGTACCATCCGGGAGATTTTGCCTGCTTGTCTGTCCAGACTGACTATCCCTATAGCTTTCACACCGAGGGAGGGAATCGCGTTGTCCACCATAACGTACAACGACAATGGTGAAATTCGACCACTATTTTATCGTCTGTCTTTGGCGGAGATGGTTGTACCGTACGGTGCGCCGGAATTTCCCCATCCAAGAAAGTTCGCTTTCGATAGTGGCGAATATGGCATGGGAACCATGGCAAATGAGCTTTCTCTTGGATGCGACTGTCTTGGTCAGATCCATTATCTGGCAAGTCCCTCAGTCGGCCCCCGTTCCGGATTATAATCTACAGTCTCTCTCTCTCTCTCTCTCTCTCTC
>SDEE01000881.1:0-18475 GCA_004126415.1 Candolleomyces aberdarensis
CACTTGGTACGTGTTTGAGATTGTACCCCTCGATCGTGACTAAGGTATATATTGCATCAAGCCATTCCGCATCTCGCTACAGAAGATGACGTCTACGATGGTTATTTTATTCCGAAAGGAACTATAGTGTTTGGGAACGCCTGGTACGTTGTCCTTGTTGGAATCATTCAATTGACCGTTTTAATATGGTCCAATGCTTACGAACCTGTATGGTTAGGGGAATCATGCACGATCCTGATGTTTTCGAAGATCCAATGGCGTTCAAGCCTGAGAGGTTCCTCAGAGATGGGAAGCCCAATCCTGATATTCTGGACCCTATGATCGCAACATTTGGATTCGGAAGGAGGTAGGTGACCCAAATCCTTTTGTCCGTCCAGTCGGACTGCTCGGATGGTCCCTGACCTTCAACTATTCAGAATATGCCCCGGCCGTTTATTAGCCGTTGAGACGCTGTACTCCATCATATCGTCCACTTTGGCCATGTATAACATACTTCCGCCGAAAGATGAGCAGGGTAATCCGGTGAAGGTTGAGGCACGTCTTTCAGGCGGTGCTATGATGTAAGTCGCTCACGCACTCTAAGGAATGCCATGGCTGATGTTTTGTGTATTTAGGAAACCGGAACCATTTGACTGCATTTTCGAAGTGCGGTCTTCGGCCGCAGGAAGTGTGCTGCAGGAATTGAAGGACAGTCATAATTCATGAAATCTCCGACCGAATCGTCGTCGTTTCTAGTACCACAGGACCACTTGAAAGCGATGTACCTTGAATCTGGTCCGGCGTCAGTGGAGCTCGAACAAAGTTACTACGAAGCAGCGATTGGTATTTGTACATGCAGGCCTGCAATCAATACTGAGGCATTTTCTTATTTTTCGATTCCTTGACCGCGGTAAACCCCTCACCAAGCTCCTCACCCACCCCTTTCCCCATGCCGTTTGATTCTTCTCGTCAGAAAGAGCTTTGCACCCTGACCGTCTGTCGTCTGGAGGTAAGACTTTTTGTGTCTGGTTTCACAGTGATACTCGGATCCGTCGCCTGCATGATTTTGACGGTCAGTGTCTCTCTTCGTTGAATCGACCTAGTTGCTCAAAGCTATAGGACTGTCGGATTCGACTTCTTTGATACAGAATCCAACGTAAGATCCTTGACAGGTCAGCGACGCTCATCAGCGTCGGCTGCACAACCTTCTCGTCGCCGGCGAGCACAAATAAAGGACGATCGTAATGAGATCCCATCCACGAGCTGATCCACAGGTTTGCTAATCCCACGCACCGAAGGCCTTCTTGCAATAAAACTTGCCTCGCTGCTTGACCTCGAACAGCTGTCCTCGCCTTTCTTCCCGTTTCCCCATGACCAACGAAGAAGTCATTAAAGGCGTTTCTCTGTTAATTGGCGGGGAAACGATTGCAGTCGCCCTGCGCTCTCTGGCTCGCCGTTGGCTAAGTACCAATCACTTCAACCTTCCCTACCCTCCTGGACCCAGGGGCCAGCCTATCATAGGGAACCTTCTCGACCTACCTTCCGAAAAGCCGTACGAAGGGTATTACCAGTTGTCGAAGCAATATGGTGAGTCCCTGGATCTCCTCGCTCGGTGTTCGTTCTCTGAGTGCAAATGGCTCGCGTGGGCAGGGGATATGATGTTTTTCTCCGTCTTTGGGCAACATATCATGATTCTATCCTCCAGGAAGAGGATTACGGACCTGTTCGAGAGACGGTCCGCAATATATTCTGGTCGTCCGCATTCTGTCATGATGCACGAATTGTTCGTCTTTCCTCTCTTCTGCTTCATCAACTGTGCTCGAGGCACCCCGCTGACTGTGCAGATTGGAATTTGATAATTTCTTCGCCATTCTCGATTATAGGCCATTTTGGCGGAAGCATCGGAGAGCCGTTCACCGACATTTCTACGCCGGTGCAATTCCTTGCTATCTCCCAATTATCAAAACATATACACAGCGATACTTAGTCGCTCTATCCGCTCCGAACCCAAATTTCGATGAAATAACGAGGGAGTGCGTCATCCCCTCGCCAATCATGCGCTAAATCCATCTGACTTGATCTCTTACTAGAGCGATAGCAGGTCTCGGCATCGAGATTATATATGGGTTCGAGTTCAAAGCAGCTGGTGACGCCTTGATTCAAGACGTGATTGCGGTGGCAGCAGCATTCAAAGCAGCTGGCGTGCGAGGTCGATTCTGGGTGGAGATTCTCCTGGTGCTCAAGTACGTCCCTAGTTGGATGCCTGGGGCAGGGTTTCATCGTTGGGCGATCGAGCACCGCGAAGCATCCCGACGTGTTCTGAACAATCCATTCCAAGAAGTCTACGAAGCACATGTAAGCTTTACCCTTTCTCATTAAAACCGAGGAACGCTTGTGCTGATAGCGCGTTGTTCAGGCGAAGCATGAGGCCAAGAAGTGTATGGCCACGTCTCTCATTGATAGACTTCCCGCCGGCGACACGGCAGAACGAGAGGAAGCAACCATTATTGCTAGGAACGTGACGGCTCAAACGCATCTCGGTGAGTCTATCGCCATTACCCGTTGTTGACCATTTCTGATTTGATTGTGTAGGCGCTGTAGAAACTGTGGGCATCCTTTGAGCGCTGCTCTAGCTTCCTTTTGAGCATTGACTTTCCTTATCTAGACCCACAGTGCGGCAATGGCCTTCTTGATGGCCATGGCGGTCTACCCCGAAATTCAAAAGGCTGCCCAAGATGAACTAGATCGTGTTGTTGGGCACGGGGTTATACCCGACTTTACGCATAAGCCTGAGCTTCCCTGCGTGGACGCCATGCTCAAGGAGCTTCTTAGGTGGCACCAAGTAGTTCCACTTGGTAAGTTTTCAAAGTTATGCGCATTCATTTTGAACTATCACAATCAACGCACGCATCGGATAAAGCCATTCCGCATCTCGTCATGGAAGATAACATTTACGATGGCTTTTTTATTCCGAAAGGCACTGTAGTGTTTGGGAATGCCTGATAAGTTCTACTGTGATCAAATGGCTTGACAGATCAAGACCGTGTTACGTAGCGTTTGCTGACTTTTATGCTTAGGGGACTCTTGCATGACCCTGGGGTTTCGAAACCCGATGGCATTCAAGCCTGAAAGGTACCTCAAGGATGGGAAAATCAATCCTGACGTTCTCGACCCTATGTTCCATCAGGAAACCTACAAAATACTTTCGCTCTTTCAGGGTCTTTTGCGCTTTTTGGGTCCATTCCCCCGCCAAATTTGGCTTAGCTTTTTGCCCAAAATAGGATCAACTTATCAGCTTCTGGCTTTCTAGCTTTTTTCGGCTTGAGGGCGTGTGACAGCGCTTGAAAAAGTACCAAAAGACAATGTTACGTTTACTGATGTCGCTACATTTGGCTTCGGAAGAAGGTCAGTGCAGTCACTCTAAATTCTTTCGCTCGTTCGACATGTCACCCCACCGGTGGCAGGGCCTGACCGTGAAATCATTTAGGGTGTGTCCCGGTCGTTTTTTGGCTGTTGAGACGCTGTACTCGGTCATAACGTCCACTTTGGCAGTGTACAATTCTCTGCCACCCAAGGACGAGCGGGGTAATCCGATCAAGATGGAGGCACGCCTTGCAGGTGGCGCTTTGATGTGCGTCTCTGAGATCCTAACGAATTAACACCATGATTGACTGACAATTTATAGGAAACCGGAACCATTCGACTGTATCTTTGAACCACGGTCTTCGGCTGCAGAAAGCTTGCTGCAAGACTTGAGGGACAGTCATAATTTATGAAATCGAGGTCCCTTGACGTCTTTTAAGTATGAGAGCACCTGCATATCAGTATCAGTGTGCATTCCAGATTGAATCGATAGGGCACCAATAGCAGAACTCGAACAAAGTCAAATATACAGCGGTTATGTCTCAGCGCTCAGCAGCGCTAAGCATCGTTCCAGTACGAATAGTATGAACCTCCATCCTTAAATCTCTTTCTGCCGACAACCCGGTTCCAAGCTTCTTCGTCAGTCAAGTCACCTACAGCAATCCAACGTTAACCAAAAAGGAACGGCAAAGAATGTTAGCTCTTACAGCCATTGACATTAAGCTCCCAATAGGTCCGGCCGTAGTCCCAGTAGAACCATGGCTTGTGCGCGAGGTGTTTTAAGAATACGGGCTTCCACTTTTATCCAGCAAGGCTTTTGTGCGTCGCTGAAGTTGGGAAATAAAGTCAACTTTCAGGTCGAAGACTTTGCTGGAGAGTCAGCGAGCTTGCTCAGGTCTGTGAAGATCCCTGAGAGCTATACAATGTCATGATTGAGTTGTATTTCAGAAACATGCGACGATGAGGATTGAAACGTACGTAGAGATCTAAGCAGTCGACTCTGTCGTTGACTTGAATCTCCTCGATCTGATTGAGAGCATTGCTTAGCGCTGCAATTACCCGCAAATAGAACCAGCGACTCAGTACTCAACAGCCGCCAATTGTGCACAGTTTCTCGAGATGGCCGGGAATAATGTTTCCAGGGTGCGAGTTTCGCTCTGAGATTTTGCAATTTTCGCGCTCATTCGCGTCCAGGTGTGGGTGGCCTATGAGCAAGTCCGGGTAAAAGGAAATTCTGGGACTCCTATCGGGCCACCAGATGAACACCCCCTGGAGTGTACGGGTGGTCGTAAGTGTCGAAATTGCGTTGTTTGGTGCGGGAGCGGATGATCTCTTGGACTAATCGAATCTTCTCATCGTCCTGCCGGTGGTCAAAGATAGCGATGGCTAACGTCTGCAGGTCGGGCACCAGAGGCTGGATGTTATGGTCTCGTAGAAAAAACCTATCTAACCGCGCCATTGAAGTGTGAGGATAATTATTGATATCAAGGTCAGTGGGTTGATGACAGTGAAATTTTGGAAGAATTCTCCAGTATAGCGGTACAAACCGGGCAGGGCAAGCCTTCTCAAGGAACAAGCCGACCTTTGGAGCATGGTGAGGATTCTGGAGTGGAGACTACTAATCTTGCTGCTACGTATTTCAAGGTACTCTAGGCTTGGAAGTATAAGTTGGGGAAAGTATGTGGGGAAGGGCGTTGGCGCTTATCCTCTGAGATGCAGGTGAAGTCTCTTGAGTTTTGGAAGGTCCACTGGTACTCCTTTCAGGTCGTCGGGTGGGTCACTAGTCCCAGCATTGCACGCAAGCTCAACCAGCGGTAGTGTTGCCACAGGTCGGGCTAAACCGAATTTGGACTCAACCCGGCCTGTTTGCAGCCTGACCCAACCGCCAAAATGGGCTCCGGGCTGTGTGGCAACCCAACCCTGTCCAGCCCATGGGCTGATGGGCTGACTCGGGGCGACCTGGCGACCGAATTCAAAAACGGGACAGCATCCTCTTCGTCACCAACCACCGTCGTCTGCCTGGCATCCCTCGCTTTTCCTCACCCTCCTCACTCGAAAAACTGGTGATGCTTCCCTTTTTGAGCTCTTGGATGCGTTATGAGATACCTTAAGGCGAGAATACCCACCACAACAAAGGAGTTGCTGAGCCTCGAGAGGCTAGGTATGTGCCGTGTTTCCTCGCGGTCATTCATGTATTTGACCAGTTTGACAGCCATCTCGACGACGAATCTACATTCCAAGATCCATCCTATGCTCTGCTAGGTCCATTGGTGAGGTCGGGCCTGATTTTCCATTTCGTTCATTCATTTCTTACCTCTGCTCTTCCGTGAGGCGCGCTTCAGTCCAGAAGTCCCTTCTTGCTCCCCCACTCTGATTACACATTATCCACCCGCATTTTATCAGCCGTATACATGAACTTTAACTCACCACACTTCTGCCCTTCTTCCGACCCTGGAGAAATTGAGCTCGAATCTTTCCAATCTGAGAACGAGCAGGTCAGTCGTATTGCAAGACCCGATTCTCTACGTATTTCCAGTACTAACAAAGAGAATTTTTACAGAGTCCCAGCTCGACATCATCTTCTTTTATCCCCCATAGTCAACCCTCTTTAACACCAGCCTCGCCACTTGTCACCTGGTACAATGCCCACCACTGCGCAAGTGTAGCGCACTCTACTCCAGATGGCGCTACTCAAAGAATGCAAGAGCGCCTCTATTCTGGCCATCTTTCAACTTCCCGCTCAATTTCAACCCGCCCTGGGGAGGTGACTTGAGTCTTTGAGTCCCCTCCAAGTTCCGAAGCCGCTACCGACCCTCCCTCAACAACCTCACTCCTACCAGCTCAACGCACACGAAGCTCAACCATTTTAACTTCCGACTTAAATGCAGCCACGCGGCGTCGGCACACGCATTTCAGAATTCGCCATCTTGATATCGAAATTCACGCTGTAGAGGCTACCCTTGCCCAGCTCCGGGAGCAGCGGTTGCAGCTCATCGACCTGTCGACATATGATAACGTTGAAACATGATTCTTTCTTACCCTTTGCTCTGTACATTATCCATGTAAATATATTGCTTGTATCTACCAATCTTTTCAGTCAATGCAAACACACTCTGGGGAGGAAATATCTCACGACTTGAATTGATCGTGACCTGGATCTGATGCAAGCAACGCACGTCCATTCCTCTTCTTCTACCACGATGATCTCCTCCCTTTGCCCAATCTTCCATGCCAACTTATTGCGAGGTGGCGCACCTACATGGTCACCTCCTACCTCAAGGCAAGGCGGAGCTTGCAGAACCTCAAGGTGCGTCATGTTGAGTCATCACCTCCCCGTAGTCCCCTGGTGGCGTATTCTGCCTCGGTCCTCAAATATCGGCACTGGAAGCAGGTTTTACCATGGCAATTTGCCCGCGATGGTGTTGGAGATGTGCACAGGTGGCTGCGCCTGTCGAAGGTCTCCTGTATGTCAGGGTTGGGCTTTAGGTATGTGGCCAGGCACTTCCGTGCAGCCAGGATATTCTGACAGACATCTAAATTCCAGATAAATTCTTGTATATTACGGACTTCCATGACAGTGTCCAATGCAGCTCTAGTCCAGTTTTGCAAGATAGGAATGGTGGTCAAAAATGCGCAGGGTGTTTTCTATTGGTAAATTTTATCGATCTATCTTGGGGTATTTACCACCAGATTCTTTTGTACCGATCGTTTGGAGAATCACGACAAACCCATCCATCTGGCCATGTTGCGCTCCTGGTATAAATCCTTGCGCGACTCAAGGGTCTGGGACCAGCAACCCCCGTGTTGTGTCCTGTACCGGCAAAACCTGCTTACCCACATCAGTCGTGCTCGCTTTACTCTCTCGCAATTTAACATGCCCCCCCGAGCTCGAGGAGGAAACCGTGGCTCTCGCCGGGCTCATGGTGGTCAAACACCACAATCTGGCCGTCAAACTCGCTCATACTTGAATGGATCATCCGAGACCACTTTTGCAGTTCAAGGTACGTGGTCAGAGGCTATTTGAGATGATGTAATTAATGAGTTTTCCACAGTGAATGCACGCTCTCCACCTTCTGCAATTAGTGCAGAGTCTGAGGCACACCACGTCAACTTGGACGAGCCTGCTGTGCCATTGGACCCTGTAGTTGACGCCTTGGAGAACCCGTTTCTTGCAGGTGGTGCATCGGAGGATGGTGGCAGTGTTCAGGAACATTTGAATGCTGTTGCCCACCCCGAAACTCAACGTCCTCGTGCAGGCCCACACAGCCCCAGTCGCAGGCGCCGTTCCAGTTCCAACTCTTCCAGTACAGCATCTTCGGTTAGCTCGGACACAGAATCCCAGTCTGGCAGTGCTAGCCCAAGTCCTGCAACCAAGCGTTACGATGCACGAGATGTCTGGCACTTCTATAAGCCTACAGACGGTACATCGACGCACTACAGCTGCATTTTTTGCTTGTAAGTCTGTGCATTAACTTGTTAGTCGTATATGGCTCAACTCTATTTCAACACCAGGTCTAAAGCAGCGGCAGGGACCCTTGCAGAGAACGAACATGTCAAAGCTTACAGCCGAAAGTCCGGAACGGGTACCATGCGCCGGCATCTCTACGGACACCATCTCGATGAGTGGGTTGCGGAATGTGATCAGCGTGGCTTGAAGATTATTGCAAAGGAAGCCCAACAGTATGTTGCTGCCTATCGGGCAAGGAAAGGGCAAGCGACAGCAGAAGAAGCCCCAGAATCCACCGTTCCAGAATTCACGCATGACGCATTCATTGAAGCGCTTGTGGATTTCATTGTTGCAGATGATCAGGTACATTAAGACCTCTTGAGCCATTAACAATGCCCCCGGTGATTAACATCTTTATTAGTCTATCAACATCATTGAGTCAGTTTTCTTCCGGCGGTTGCTCTTATTGCTTCGAAAGGAGCTGCAAGATGAAGACATCCCGCACCGAACTTTTGTCCGTAACCACATTCGCAAACGCTGGGATATTTATATGGATGAGCTTCGAGGGGAGCTGAAGGTAAGCACTCCTACTTTCTTGAATGACGACAACATGATCTAAGAGGTGATTTTAGAACGCCGTTGGCAAGGTCTCGTTGACAACTGATCTTTGGTCGGATCCCAACCTTCGCCCATTCATGGCCGTGACTACGCATTGGATTGAAGCAAAGACTGCACAGACAGCAGAAGGCCCAGTTACAAACCTCAGCCTCCGAGCGGACTTAATCGCCTTTTACAATTTGCCTGGAAGGCATACTGGCGAGCATCTGGGCACCGCTCTTCTCCATGTCCTTGATCGATTAAAAATTGTGGGAAAGGTACGTGCTTGAAGCAGTTTCAGCGTGGTAAATGTTATGGCTGACAGTCCACCTTAGATTGGTTGGGTCACTGTTGATAATGCTTCGAACAATGACACGATGATGGAGCATCTTGCGATATTGCTGAACCGCCGTAATATTACCTTTTCAGCAAGGAACAACCGAATTCGGTGAGATAGATTCCTTTCTTCTTTGACTTCAGTGAGTGACACATTCTGCATTCTAGGTGTTTTCCGCACATCACAAACCTTGCTTGCAAGGCAGTGCTTGGGGCCATCACCAATGTTGGCCTTGCTGCTGTAGGGCTGGTGAGGGACACGATCACATGACGGACGGAAATCCCTTATATTACGTGCGTATCCTCCTTTGGAGGACAATCTTTTCTCTCTTGTATTAGATTCTATCCTAGGATTCGGGAATACCAGACGTCGTACAACTCATATCGCTTACTGTGAGTGTTACTGCCTTGCTTAAGGCAAGCAGTCTTCCACTTTTTTTTTTGAGTACCTACGATTGGTCTCGAATTCCAGTTCCCGCTTAAAAGGCGTCGTACTTACGACGACCTTATATCCCGCCCTTAGGGGAAACATGCCCGCTATGGAGGAAACCCCTCTAATCACCTTCCCGAACCCGTTTCAAGATCCCGCCCTTATTCTTATGGCTCGAAAGACAGGATTGATCCCTCAGGATGAGGAGAATCTCTCCGTCTTGACAGACTTAGAATCGGACGAGGAAATCTTTCCTGATACCATTCTAGATCGTTCTTCCGATTCAGAAGACGACACTCCCGCTCACATTTATGGTTCTAGACTATTGTCCTCCCGAGTTGATCAGATGGCTCCCACATTCGCGAAATCCATTCGTAGCTCGAACAACAAGAGCCCGCCTACCTTGTCTGCTGGCAAGGTGACTTCCGACGTCCTGAAGACTTGGGAACGAGGTTGCACCGCGTATTTTAGCCAGAAGAAGGTTGCGGTGGGGGATCAGGTTCAACACGTCCTGGACTCGTTCGAAGAGACTCGTACGATAAATTGGGTCGGCCATCGACGCGAAGAGCTAGCGAAACTCAAGTTCCCCGAGTTCATGAAGATTTTGCGTAAACACGCACTCGAAAACGAATGGCATTTAGAGTTGAAAAAGAAGCTCCAGAGAAGGACCCAGAGCGATGATGAAGCCTTCGAAGATTTCGCGAACGAAGTTTGCCATTGGAACACCCTGTTAGTCGACGCCCCGAAGTCCAGTTTCTCGAACGAACGACTCCACGAGATCTTGCTCGCCGGCGCCCATGACGACATCAATGAGCTCTATTCGGCTAGCGACCTTCCCGACAAATACGCGGATGCAGATTGGGAAGACGCGGAAGCAGATGTCCTCAACGACTGGATCGCCGATGTGATCAAGATTGATAGGCGAGTTGCGAATGAGAGGAAACGGGCTAGGAAATTGTTGGAGGAACGTAAACAAAAGAACAAGAAGTTCGGCGGCGGGGGTAGCATTGCGAATACCGCAGGGAATGGTACGGGTTCCGGTGGAGGCGAGGGACAGAAGAAGACTTGGATTCCGGCCCTCACGGAGGACGAGAGGAAGGTCCTTCAGAAACACCACGGGTGCTTCAAGTGCCGCAAGTTCTACACCGGACATGGCTACAGGAACTGCGAGAATGGCTTCCCCGACAAGCATGTCCAGATTACTGAAGCCGATGGACAGGCTGCGAGACCGGCGACCTTCAAGTCCCCTGGGAAGAGGACTCTGCCGGTGGGAGCTGTGGTAGGCTCTTCGGTGATTTACGAGTCCGACTCGGAGGAGTCTCGTACTGGTGGTTCGGGCTCGGAAGCTGATGAATTGGACACCGATGTGAGTGACCCTGTTCCGTCCCCACATCTTTTCCTACATGGTTTCATCGACGGTTTGGAGGAGTTCCAGACTCGAGCGTTATTGATGATTGACCATGGTTGTCCCCTAGTGATGATTGATGACGCTACGGCGACTAGACTTGGATTGAAACGGCGGCAAGCGCGCTCCCCCTACCCTATTACTCCCGCGTTCGGTAGCGACTCCTCCTCCTCGGCTCAGGAATTACATGACTGGGTCCGCTTCGATGTTTCGAGTTTGGACAATTCATGGACCTCAAGAACGGTTAAGGCTGTATTAAAAACTTGTGTTGTGATGTGATATTAGGACTCCCGTTCCTCGAATCGAATTGTATTGTTGTTGATGCCTTTAATCGCTCGGCGGTGACAGCTGATGGTTATGACCTTCTGAAAGATGTACCGCGGGTGTTGAAAAGACCGAAACTACGAGTATCGGTGAAGCAGCGCCGACAAGAAGCCTTTTTCACGTTTCGAGAAAAGCAGCGAGAGGTGCTTGGCGAATTGAAGGATAAGGTCTCGCGTGTACAGCCAGTATCGATTTCCCCTGCGGGTTTGATCGCGGCTATCCAGGTGACGACGGATAGGCTCGTGCTGGAGGAGAAGTTCTTGGACTTACAACAAGAATTTTCTGATGTCTTTCAACCGCCACCTCATGTCTCTGAGCTGCCTGACGACATACACGCCGAAATATTGCTTAAAGATGCAGAGTTGACAATAGCTACTAGGACATACTCGTGCCCGCGAAAGTATCGCGACGCATGGAAACGTTTGTTGGATGAGCACGAGGCGGCTGGCCGTATCAGACCCTCGTCGTCTCCGTATGCTTCGCCGTCATTCATTATACCAAAGGCTGATCCCAACGCACCTCCACGATGGGTTAACGATTATAGACAGCTCAATGCGAACTGCGTGCCGGATCGGAACCCGTTGCCAAGGGTCGATGACATCTTGGCAGACTGTGGAAAGGGTAAATATTTCACGGTTATGGACATGACCAACGCATTTTTTCAGACTAAGATGAAGCCAGAGCACATCCCTTTAACAGCTGTTACTACACCGTTCGGTCTGTATGAGTTTGTAGTGATGCCAATGGGGTTCCGAAATGCGCCGTCAATCCATCAGAGGCGAGTTTCTCGAGCGCTGAAGGCGTATATTGGGAAGTTCTGTCACGTCTATCTGGACGATATTATTATCTGGTCTGACACGGTGGAGGAGCACTTGAGGCATGTCCGTTTGGTTCTTGAAGCGCTACGGGCTCATAAGCTGTATTTGAATCCCAAGAAGTGCAAATTCTTACAGACGTCCATCAACTTTCTCGGTCATATTGTTTCCGGTGACGGGATCAGGCCAGACGGAAGCAAAGTGGAACGGATCCTTTCCTGGCCTACCCCGACTTCGAGCACGGATGTTCGTAAGTTTTTGGGGCTGGTTCGGTATATCGCTGCTTTCCTTCCCAACCTGGCTGATCATACGATGGTGCTGAACACGCTGACGACAAAAGAATGTGACAAGGTTTTTCCAGGATGGAGGGGGGAGCACCAGGTTGCTTTCGAAGCCATCAAGACCATTGTCACATCACCAGAGTGCCTTACCGTCATCGACCATGCTAACCCCGGGAACAACAGAATTTTCTTGACGACGGATGCCAGCGACACGCGAATGGGTGCCGTTTTGTCTTACGGGCCGACGTGGCAAGAGGCACGGCCTGTGGCCTTTGACAGTGTGCCGTTCCGTGGAGCCGAGCTCAACTACCCCATCCACGAGAAGGAACTGCTGGCCATTGTGACCGCGTTGAAGAAGTGGCGAGCGGACCTGTTGGGGTCGGAGTTTTTTATCTATACAGACCACAGGACCTTGGAGAATTTCCACAAGCAACGAGACTTCTCCCGTCGCCAGGCTCGGTGGATGGAGTACATGTCACAGTTTGAAGGTCGGATTGTCTATGTCAAAGGGGACGATAATTCAGTCGCAGACGCGCTGTCGAGGTTACCAACAACAACGTGTACTCGGGAAGCGGAGGCTACAGCAGCGAAGGTTTTTGACGAGAAGTTCAGGGAAGACGGCGAGGATGAGGCGCTCAGAGTGTACCCGGTGTGTGCGGTATTAACTGTCAATCGGGCTAACACAGTGTGCGCGGTTACAGATCTCTTGAAATCCCGGCCCAATACCCTAGCTGCCGCCCTACCAGTCAAGGAGGTGACGATGAATGACGAGTTCGTTGCCTTATTGCAGGAGGGCTACCGGGTTGATCCCTGGTGCTTGAAGTTCGAGTCGGCGGCAAGGGGAATGTCATCTTTTCAGAACCAGGCAGGCCTGTGGTTTGTCAATGGCCGTTTGGTGATCCCAGACTTTGGGAATCTAAGAGGTATCCTTTTCCAGCTGGCGCATGACTGTCTGGGCCATTTTGGTTTCAAGAAGGCTTACGCTACCTTACGACACGACTACTACTGGCCCAACATGCGTACGGATTTGGAGGTTGGGTACATACCGGCTTGCGAAGAGTGCCAGAGGAATAAGGACTCCACAAGACGTCCGGCAGGTCCTTTACATCCCTTGCCTGTGCCGGATGGACGTTGCCAGTCCATTGCTATGGATTTTGTGGGGCCACTGCCGCTGGATGGGGGGTATGACACTATTCTCACCATTACTGACAGGTTAGGTTCCGACATCCAGCTTGTGCCATGCAAATCCACTCTCACAGCGCCGGAATTGGCAGAGCTTTTCTTTGATCGGTGGTACTGCGAAAACGGGATGCCCGAGGACATTGTATCTGATCGTGATAAGCTTTTCACTTCTTCCTTCTGGCGGTCTTTACATGCGCTGACGGGTATAAAACTTAAGTGCTCGACATCGTTCCATCCCCAGACCGATGGATCTAGTGAACGCACTAACAAGACGGTGGTACAGGCCTTGCGGTATTTTGTTGACCGCGCGCAGAAAGGATGGGCAAAGGCCTTAGCCCGGGTGCGTTTCGCTATTATGAACACAGTTAACGCTTCGACAGGGTACACCCCGTTCTTCCTAAAAACGGGTCGGTCTCCGCGTTTATTCCCCCCGTTGATCAAGGCGTCACAGCCTCCGGAGCTGGGAGACACCATCTCGGCGTTGGGGGAATTGCAAGACACTGTTGCGGATGCTCGAGATGCACTAGTAAAGGCGAAGGTGGATCAGGCGGCGGAGGCAAATAAAACGAGGAGGGACGATCCTGAGTTTGGTGTTGGAGAACGGGTGTGGTTGTGTACAAGGCATAGACGCAGGGAGTATTTAGCCAAGGGGCAGAAGAGAGTGGCTAAGTTTATGCCCAGATACGACGGGCCTTATCTTATATTGGACCGTAATTTGGCAACATCTACTTACACGTTACTCTTGCCAGAACATTCGAACACGCACCCTACCTTCCATGTAGCATGGTTGAAGAAGGTCGTTGAAAACGATGCCAATAAGTGGCCAGAGAGGGAGCGACGGAGGCCTGGAGCGATAGTAACAGAGGATGGCGCGGAGGAATGGGAGGTTGAAAAGATCATAGACGAGAGGCGTAGGGGTAAAGGGTCGCAATATTTGGTTCGTTGGGCAGGCTATGGGCCAGAGTGCGATACGTGGCTTCCCGCGAAGGAAGTCGAAGATTGTCAAGCGCTCGACGTGTTTCAGGAATTGGTGGAAGGACGGACGGGTAGTACCAATTCAACTTCGAGTGCCAACGGCTGACTTTTCCCCCACGGGGGTTTTTAATGCGCCTACGTTGAACGGGCACAATGCTTTATATTTTTCCTTCCCCACTTGCTTATCCTGTCTCGCTTTTCTCTTCTTTCTTGTCTTTCTTTTTTTTAGAGGTGGGGAGAGTGTAGGGCTGGTGAGGGACACGATCACATGACGGACGGAAATCCCTTATATTACGCGCGTATCCTCCTTTGGAGGACAATCTTTTCTCTCTTGTATTAGATTCTATCCTAGGATTCAGGAATACCAGACGTCGTACAACTCATATCGCTTACTGTGGGTGTTACTGCCTTGCTTAAGGCAAGCAGTCTTCCAGCTGCCCTTAACGATGACAAAGAAGATCCGGAAAGCGAGCCTGTTTCGGAAGCTCCAGATCGTGATATCATTGCTCACGCTAGGACGCTCATTCGAGTGGTATGTTCAGCCTATGCAACTCACAATCTCAAGACCTAATTTTTGTTTTATAGATCCGTGCTTCTTCTCTTCGCTGCGACCGCTTCACAACCATTCAACAGTCACTACATCCTGACCAACAGCCTCTGGAGCTCATTCGTGATGTTGATACCCGCTGGTCGTCAACGTTACTGATGATCGAGCGATTTGTTGAGTTGAAGGAGGTCAGCGTCAGGGTTTAGGGATTCTTCCGTTTTGTGTGCTATCTGACACCTGCCTCCGCTTTTTTTGTGATGTAGTGTATCAACATGATGATTTTGGGAAACCGAGATTTGCAGAAATATCGTTTAGCAGAATCTGAGTGGGAGATTTTGAATAACTACATCCTCATTCTGCGGGTACGTTCAACCATTTTAATTGTTATATTACTCTAATTTTTGTTTAAATAGGTGCCGCACGCTTTTCAACAAAAGCTGTCTCACGAAAAGGTCCCCACTTTGTATCAGGCCCTCCCGCATTTCCACCGTATGATTGTGGCTTGGGAGAGGCAGAAGGAGCTCATGCCACGCTATCGCAATATTATCAACATGGGAATAGAAAAGCTCACAGACTATGTGGAGGAGATTGAGGAGATTCCGGCGTACACACTTGCAATTCGTACATATGAATCAAGTTCAAATTCAATGAAGTCACCGCTCAATTTTCAGCAGTTATTTCACCAACAATCAAGCTGCTCTGGCACCAGAAGTACAAGAACGAACTTGTTGACTGGGCGAAACAACTTTTGATTAACTCGGTGAGTCACTACATGCTCTTCTATGTCTTTGTGGCTGAATCTCTCATTTTTCTTTCAAGCTAAGGCCCTATCGCCAACGGTCTGGAGTAAATACACCTGCTCCACCACGTCGTGCTGTTACAAATGGCTCTTGGGCTGATGACGTGCTGGGATCACCTCTCACACGCCCAGATAATCGCAGCCGCTCTATTCAAGCCGAAGTTGACGCTTACCTAGCGGATGGAAGGGCTGGGTCTGGGTCCACAATAAGATTCTGGCAGGCACGTTTTTGCATTTTAATTTTACACATCTTTATCTATTTACTAATCAAATCCACCGTTAGGAAAACCGTGAAGAATATCCAACCATATTTCAGCTGGCAATGGATATCCTTCCGATTGCAGGGTCGGCAGTTCCCTGTGAGCGAGTCTTCTCCTCAGCAAAGGAGACAATGACCGCAAGACGAGGTCGAATTCGTCCAATACTCATGGAAGCTCTTCAGATGCTGAAGTTCGCGCTGAAGAGCTCATCCCTCAATTTCACTGCCGGAACGGGGCGAGATGCAGAGTTGGAAGCATTAGTAATGTGTGCAAATGAGTCTGGGCGACTTCCCAATGATATGACGAGCTACATTAGCTACTTATTACATGATCCTGAGCTCAAGGAGGATACTGACAGTGAAGGGGACGAGGAAGGGGATGATTCTGGCGCGGAACGCAACTTGTAACTTAGTTATTACTCAATTGGGGTATGATCAAAAAGGTTCATTTCAGTCTGTCGGTCAGTGTGGGTCAGGTTGCGGTTCGGTCGTATTTAGTAGGTCAAGTTGTCGACCTAACCCAAAATAAGGCAAACCTGATTGAACTCGACTCAACTTGACCCAGCCGAACCCGTGGCAACACTAACCAGCGGACAGGCCTTCCACCCGCCAGTTGTCGCCACTCGATGAAGCTCCGCCAGTTGGAGATTAGACAGTTTGTGCGCAGCCACACGGAGCCACCCGTGGTGGAATAGTGATGTGCGCGCCGGCCTGGTGGCTTGCGTGTGGCTTTCTCCGTGGCTCGCGCCTTTCTATCCCAATACATCCGCATGCCTATAACTCGCAGCCAGAAAGCACAAAACGCTACGGAGCAGTCTCCCACCTCGGGGACTGTGAATGGCAACCTCCCTCATGAGCCAACACCAGTTGCTAGCTGATGTTCATCCCATTCTTCAATCACTTGATCGAGAAACTGGAGAAATGAGGGACCGCTAGCAAGAATTTCAGTTTCCATGGCTGCAAGAAGAGGCAAGGGATGTTGTTCTTGGGATTTGCAAATTTTTATGTATTTTAGAGATTGTAGACGAGTTCTATACGATGTAGATACGCACCGCAACGCGTGTTGAGTGAGCCACGGAAGAAGCCACAAGCGAGCCACCGGGCTGGTGCGCACATCACAATTTTACCACGGGTGGCTCCATGTGGCTGCGCACAAACTGTCTATTATCCTCAGGTAAGCACAGGTCTATGTTATGCTGAATATAATCCTCCAATTGAATATGAATACCATAGGCACATTCAGACGACAGATATTCAGACCGGGAGGGCCGTTGTGTCCGACTCGCCCGGTGTTTGCTGCTTCAAAGGATTTTCACGTACGGCATACTGGACGCTCACTCTGACACCGCTTTTCTTCTCGTTGCTGTACCATGTGAGTACCTTGAGGGGTCCTCACAAACTCCCTCCTGACTTATATGGGTTCGTGTTTGAATTCTCTCATACAGTGACGGTAGAATTCTTCGGATTCCGGCATTCTCGTTGTCTCCACACGAGTCAATAAGGTTAGATTCGAATTCCATTCCCTGTTTGTGTACAGGTTCACAGTAAATGGGTTTCCCACTGCGTGAAGTGGTGAGGATCCAATAGGTAGGCGGGGGTCAGCTGCTATCTTAAAAACTCGACGGCCGACTTCAGGCGAACAAATCTCGCTTTCTCCCCTCGCCCATGATGTCCAACGAAGCTTTCAAAGCCGTTTCTGCACTTTTTGGCGGTGTGGCGATTGTAGTCGCATTGCGCTCCCTAGCTCGCCGTTGGAGTCGTCCCAACCCATCTGGTCTTCCCTACCCTCCTGGGCCGAAGGGTCAGCCTATCATAGGGAACCTTCTCGACCTGCCTTTCGATAAGCCATACGAAGGGTATGATAAGTTATCGAAGCAATATGGTATGTCGATCTCTCTTCGTTCCATGGCTCTATTCTCAGCCGTGCGACTCACGGTGTCGTAGGGGATATCATGTTTTTCTCCGTCCTCGGGCAACATATCATGGTTCTGTCGTCGGAGAAGAGGATCACCGACCTGCTCGAAAAGCGATCTAACATATACTCTGGCCGCCCGCACTCTATCATGATGCACGAATTGTTCGTAGTTTCTCCTTATCTTTCTCGAATAGCGTTCACTCATCACACACCGACTGTATAGATTGGAGTTTGATAACTTCTTCGCCATCCTCGATTATGGGCCATATTGGAGGAAGCACAGAAGAGCATTTCATCAACACTTTTATTCCGCCACCATTCCTCAGTACCTCCCAGTCATAAAGACCTATACACAGAGATATCTGATCTCGCTCTCTGCTCCCAATCCGAATTTCGACGAAATAGCCAGGGAGTACGTTATTCCCTGCTCCACAATCACACGCACCGATTTCTGACTTATTACTTGATGCACTTAGAGCGATCGCGGGTCTCGGTATTGAGATCATATACGGCTTCGAGTTCAGCGCAGTAGATGGGGACTTTATTCGAGACGTGATCACAATAGGAGCAGCTTTCAAGGAAGCTGCCGTACCAGGTCGATTCTGGGCGGATAACTTTCCTTTGTTCAAGCACATTCCCAGTTGGATGCCCGGGGCTGGGTTTCGTCGTTGGGCGATTAAAAACCGCGAAGCGTCCAGACGTGTACTCAACAATCCGTTCCAAACGGTCTATGAAGCCCATGTAGGTTTCTTCCCGCCTTACAGCCACACGTTTGTCGTGCTAATTGACTATTTAGGCGAAGGGAGAGGCCAAGAAATGTA
>SDEE01000882.1:0-18471 GCA_004126415.1 Candolleomyces aberdarensis
TCTCCTATTTAGTAGATAAACGAAAGCTCACCATAGATATTCCCAAGATTCGCATTCTCAGCGTACTCGACCTTGTTCACTGTGACTGTGCCATGGTAGTTGTGTATTATCTGCACTTCTCTGTGCGTTGGATTAGTGCTTCCAGCACCAGAAAAGGCCTGCTCAGAAGGCACCGATCCGTCATCCATCTGGGGTAGAGCACGGAAGACGAAAGGGGAGTTGAGTTCGAGGTGATAGTGAAGAAGGAAGGGTGCACAGCTCAAGAGGATGCCAGATAAGCAGTCTGTCAATCAACACGAGGCTAACATGAGGAACACCAATTTGAATACATTAATTGGTCAATTAGACGCCCGGGACTCGTGATCAGTGCCGCAGCGAGTAGTTACAGAACCAGTTGATTGGCTCGGGTCACAGAAGACAGTTGGCGCCAGCCGTCGCCGATAGCAGTTCAGGAGCGTATATATACTTAAGGCTATCGCTAGTGATTTAATAAGAAAGGACAGGGATCCGGAAACCAGAATCAGAATGTCGGGGTCATCGGCGTTGACTATGAAATCCGTCGAACTTATCGCTAGCATTTACGGTGCCGGGGCCTGTGGGAGGGTTCGAGCCCTGGACATTTGCCGCATCGCTGTCCATGAGGGTGCATCCGATGGAACCCTAAGTATTCGGTCAATTAGTGCGGTTAGGGTGCGAGAAAAGGTTATCGCATTCACATTGCTTTCGCTGGCCATTCTAGATCTTTTCCGCAGATCTACATGCTTGGCGAGATACGCGGGCTCGATCAAAAGCGGGTGCCCTTGTTTGTCTTTGGCCTTTGATCATAGCACTGCTGCCGGCGCGGCAAACATTTCAGAAAAACGATTGCTCGAACTACCACCACCATGGCCTCAAATTTAGGAAGGCGCAAGGAAAGGGAAGACGAAGAGAGCCACGGGTAAGTTTTTTTTCTCGATTCTACAGTATATAGAGGCAATATTCAAGAAGATCTCCAGAGCCACACTTTTCGTATCCAATCTGCCGTATACAGCGACCTCGGTCGACCTCGAAACCCTGTTCTCAGATATCGCACCCGTCCGAACGGCTTTCGTTGTTACAGAACACGGGACCGGCGTCTCCAAAGGCGTTGGATATGTCTCCTTTGCCCTAAAGGAAGACGCAGAGGGTTGCTATTCAAAAGTTGAGGGGGAGGGATTGTCAATAGCGGGAAGGAAGATTCGCGTGCAGTGGGCAGATAAAAGAGTGAGTACAACCGTCATTCCATGGTTATCTAACTTAATCTTGGTACAGAAACGTAAAGAAGAAGGGGCATCCGAGGAGAAGAAAGAGATCAAGAGTCGGTCCCAACCAGGTCCTCGAACACCACACGACCCCCTTGCCGTGCGCACCGTCATCGTGACCGGTCTTCCCACCCCCCTCGACTCTAAAACCCTATGGAAGAAAATTCGAAAATGCCCTGGAGCCAAAGAACTAATCTGGCCTATGAAAAAAGAGAACGGAGAAGATCCAAGTGCTGGTGAGTTATCGAACATCGCGTTCATACGCCCGAAAACTAATTCTGCAACAGCTCACGTTCTGTTCGAAACCCCCGCAACAGCTCAGGACGCCATTAGCAAACTCCACGCACATGTATACAAAGGCTCTCTGCTGTCCGTTACTCTCAAGAAACGACTCGAGCATCTCGCAAAACCGGCCGCTGCGAAATCAGGCCCGGCACCGACACGAGCAAGCCGTCTCATCGTTCGAAATCTTCCATTCAACGCGACAGAACAAGACCTTCGCGCCATGTTCCTTCCATACAGTCCCCGTGCATTCGATAACGATGCCTCTGGCTGAGGCGAGGGAGGCTGAGGACGGGGGAGGACGGGTCACGGCGGAGGAACAAGGGCTTCGCATTCGTTTGGATGCTCAGTAAGAAGGACGCGGAAAGGGCTTTGGAGGGGTGTAACGGCAAGGCTATTCGGGCTGGTTTAGCGGAAGAGCTTGTGTCAGCCAAGCNAAAAGAAGAAAAAAGCAGTTGCGGTTGGAGAAGAGGATGAAGGGCGTCAAGAAGGAAGGGGTAGCAGCACCTGATGTTCAGCCTGACGCTGAGGCTGAGGGGGAGGGAGGTGAGGAGAAGGAAGAGACCGGGGAGGATGACAAGGATGAGCGTGTGATTGCCGTCAATTGGGCTCTGAGCAAGGAGAAATGGAAGGAGGAAATGGCAAAGATGGAAGAGCAACCTGTCGGGAGCGACGTCGAAATGGACGAGCCTTCTTCAGATAGCGAAGGCGAATCTGACAGTGGAGACAAAGGCTTGGGTGTTCACGAGGACGACAATAGCGATGACGAGTCAGCGTCTTCACGCGACGGGGATGAAGACTATGATCGCGACACGGACGAAGAGGAACCCACCAAGCCGCAGCTACCTCCCCCTGAGGCTGGGACTACGCTTTTCGTTCGGAATGTCCCTTACATCGCGACAGAAGATGAATTACGGACCCTGTGTGTATATCTTCCCTGGCCGTGCCCTCGTTTGCTCAATTTGCTCATAGGATGCTCTTCATAGTTTCCGCGCCTTTGGATCCCTTCGATATGCACGAATCACCATCGACCCTGCTACTGGCCGCTCACGGGGCACAGGTTTCGCGTGCTTTTGGAACAAAGAGGATGCGGACAAGGTTGTCGATCAAAGCGAGATCTTGCGCTCAGAGACAACTGGTCAAAATTCTGCGGTATGTCACCCTTACCCTGCTCGTCATCGCGGTTTGCTCACATGTATCTACCTAGCCAAAGAAAAATCCATTCAGCCTACCCTCGATTCTCACTCCAGATCCTTCGTCAAGCCTAGCACGGAGCTTGGTTCTCCATGGTCGAACCCTCGACGTCGTGCGCGCGGTTACCCGCGATGTCGCCAGCAGACTGAAGGAGGAGGGGGAACAGCTACGGGAGAAGCAGGATAAACGCAATATGTATTTGCTGCGCGAAGGGAGTACGTGGACGCCCCAGCTTCCATCATTCGTGTTCTAATATCTCGTTTTTCCTCCAGTCATCCACCCCAATTCTCCAGCGGCGGCCAACCTCTCTCCTACGGAGATCGAACGTCGGACCGCATCGTATAACCAGCGAAAGACCTTGCTCAAATCCAACCCCTCGCTTTTCATTCCAAGGACGCGTCTTAGCGTGCGGCAGATCCCCCTATACGTTTCCGAACGCATGTTGAAACAACTCGCCATCCACGCTCGCCGTACGTTCCAAACCGAAGTCAAGGAAGGGCAAAGAGAGTCTTTGACCGCCGACAAACTCACGGAGCGATCCGAAACTGCGTTGGAGGAGATCTTGAAGAAGGGCTTGGAAGAGGCTGGGGAGGCTCCTCAAGATAAAGATGCTGCGAGAAAGAGCAAGCATAAAGGAAAAGGACGGGATACTGGAGTGAAGCAAACCAAGATTGTGCACCAGAACGAACGTGTGGACCCTATCACGGGTAAAGGCCGAAGCAAGGGTTACGGGTTCATCGAGATGAGCAACCACGCTGACGCCTTGCGCGTCCTGCGGTGGGCGAATAACAACAACGCTGTGACGCCGCTGTTCCAGCAGTGGTATAAAGAGGAGCTGGGGGATCTTTTGAAGAGAGAGAAGGCGAAACCGCCAGGCGAGAAGGACGACACGAGAATCAAGAGGATTCAGGATGAGATCGAGACGAGTATTGCGACGAGGGTGAAGGGGGAGAAGGGGACTTTGATCGTGGAGTTTTCGATTGAGAATATTCAGGTTGTGCAGAGGAGGTCAAACCTGCAAAAGGAGAAGAAAGGACGTGATGGCGGTGCTACTCCCAAAGAGGTAAATCGATTCTCGTCGTTTGGAAGAATTTTATACTGATTACTATGCGATTAGCAGAAATCGTCGCTCGTATCTCCACAAAAAGGGTCCAAGAAGGATTCAGCGCGTCAGAAGCATTCGAAACGCGATCACGAGAAGGGGGATGACGACGAAGAGGGGTTGAAAGCCGGGTCCTCGCCAAACAAGCGGAGAAAGGTAGAAAAGAAAGGCGATTCGGAAGCTGGGGATTCGCCTTCAAAAACCCAAAAGCCCTTCAACCCGGTCGGGGCTCTGATTGGTAGGAAGAGGAAGGAGAAGAAATCGGGGCGGAAAGGGAAAGCTTGATTGAATCGTTGAAGTCGGTAACGGCTGGCGTTTGTCTCCTACGCGTTTGTTACATTTCCCGATCTCATGGAACGATTCTTTCGACAATGGTGAAGGCTTAGGGCCGTTTCCCATTGACATGAAGCCTATTGATGATTCAGAAGTGACTGGTCTTGGCTTGCGCAGGTCTGCTCGGCAGCCACTCTATTTTTGTGAGCGCGTAAGGGGCGCGCGGTTCGGTGGTATGGTCTGCGTACCTGTTGAACCATCGCACTCGCCTCTCTGCGGTTCAGCTTGTGGCAATCTCCGGGAAGAGAATCTTCTTTGTGTGGCAGCAAAACTGAGACCGGTGGGTGCGTCAAAGCGTTGGTTTTCGATTGGGTATGATGAAGGGAAATATACAGTAACTGGCACGTTAGGCAGCGATAATGGCCGTCGGTCGGTCGGCTGGAACCCTTGACTCAGGGATGGACCAATGGAAAATCAAAATCAGTTCTATACTCGCCTCCCAGTTTCATGGAGAGAAGTTGTGTAGGATATACAAATATTAGTATGATACGTCAAATCTTTGGATATCATAACGCACAGCGTGCGGGATATCGGCCTCAAATTGGCTGGGGGTGACTGAGGCCTCGTTCGATAGTTCACTCGGCGACGTGGCTGCCATCCAGCTCGCTGTTGTTCGTTGCGGAATGTAACAGTCAAGTGGGGAAGATGGTCGTGGTTGCGCTTCAAATGAGGAACGAGGCTCATCCACGATCAAACCAGTTTTGATACCCAAGGTATCAGCAGGCTGGGCGCCTACATTCGCATCGGTTTGGGGTACTCTCTATTCCCAATGACTCGTAGACTGCAGGCGTAGAGCCATCTGGGGTCAGGAAGTAGGTGCACGATGCATAGCAAGGATATGCTCCAGAGTATGATCCAATGACCCGGTCCGAAGCTGACACCTCTTTTACACTTGAACAACGGAACTAATAAGTATATAAGAGGCCTCATACTGTCAAATTTTGAAAACGCCAGAGTTTATCCGCTACCAGCGTCCGGTATTGCTACTACTCAGGTAGTTCTACAGAGTGCCCTCATAGATTTCTTCCCCAGGAACTCTTCTTCTACGAAGCTCACCCGAATACAGAGTGGTTGCTTAGTCCTCTCCCCAAGATGCTGATTTCGCAACATAATCCATTCGAAGACCTATCATTAAACATGAGTCTCAACCTGGCTCCCAAAACTTGATATCAGGGACTCACCGATAAAGCGGTCGCAGGTGACCAACGACCGAGCTACGGCGACACTTTATTTAATACCAACGTTCCACGAGATACAATTAGACACGGAGCACCTACCAGGTTAAGATCGAAGGTATCTGAAGTTCGGTGAACATACCTCCATTGAGGCAAGAGCTCTGGAAGCTGAAAAATAGCGCCGGTGAGGACGGGTTTTGCTGAAGTAAACGAACGTAGATACGTAACATACCTTCGTCCTAACAGCCTGAAAGGCAAGATTGACATTCCGCTCGAACACCTTGAACGTATCATCCGTGATTTCAATTCCATCTCGAAGCCACTTCCCAACGATTAACCCTACTGGCGTCTCTAACCAGTGCTTGATATCATCTGAGTCCCGGGAGTCCAACCCTCTTGCCAGGTGTTTTGTCCACTCCGTCAACATGTACATGCCCAGGGCTTGTGGCACGTAGTCTTGAAAAGAGTGCGTATATCCGAATACGTTGTGGAAAAATCCAAACGCTAGAAAAGTATGGTGTGACACACCATTCGGCACTGTTTGTCGGGCGAGTTCCTCCAAATCGAAGTTGTGCCAACACACTTCCCAGAAGCGATACCAATGCACTTGGCATGCATGGCGGGAATATAGGAGGGCATCCGCTTGCCTGCTTCGACTGTGATCATCGTTCGTATGTTGTAGTGGGGATTCCTTCTGCCCGTTCTTCATGTTCACGTTGAAGCAAAGGTACGCTAGTCGAAGGTGGCGCGAGGGAGGAGCACAGAAACGGCCTGATCGACTTTTGTTCTTGAGGAAGTCTTGGAGGGATGTGTGGCACAGTGTGATGGGTAAGCTGTCGGTGCCAGGAACTTGAATAATGGCTTGAAGGTCAACGAGGACATGCACCACTTCAAAGCTTTGTATTCCAAGGAGGTCCGCAATCCCGGATATCGAGAGGGGGGCTCTAAGTCGAGCGATAGTTGAAATGACGTCGGAGAAGTGAGAAAGATGGGCTGCCCGCGCCAGGGTCTGAGTGTAAAGTCCATCTAGACCAGGGTCCATGTTGAAAGCAAGGGCCAGGCGTTTCATGGGTGTTAGCCCGTCACCAGAGGGGGTTACGATGTACTTGAACAAGGCTGACGCGAAGATGAACGAACCGCCAATATAATTGACTAGTCGTTCCTTGTCAGTCTTTTGGGGCCAACTTCCGTTCTGTCGGATGTACGCCTGAATGATAGGATTTCGTTGACTTTCGGCTTCAAAAGCAGTCTCCAGGAAGGTGGCAATGTCATCCCTTGAACCATGTCCAACGAGATCGTCCATCACAACACTATCGGCCTGCAAATGAGACTGTATATGTTGCTCAACGCGGCTGGTGATGAAAAAGCGGAGCGGGATATGAGGATTATGCTTGAAAAAATCGATCATGGAGTCGATGAATGCTTGAGCCTCTTGTTGATCTTCACATTCATCCAGGCCATCGATAACGATCAGGAATGGTGTGGTGAATAGTTTCGTACTCCGGAAGCCTCGACCGGCGGCTGCCTGGAAGGGCTCGAAAACGAACCGATGAAGCTGCTCAGTTACAGACATAGCAGTGGAGGCTGATGCGGCCTCCACTGCAGCCTGGATGAAAGGCGCTGCTTCTGGGATTGTTACGGCCATTTGACTTGCCAAAGTTACTGCAAATCTCGTCATTCTGCTCCTGTCGCCGCCACCACCACTCCTACAAAAGAAAAAACTCGCACCCAGTCGCTTCTTTTGTGCAACTACCTTTGATACCTCTAGCGCAACAGAGGATTTTCCACTACCGACGTAGCCATGCAGCCAGTAAATGTGCCGTTTGCGAAGCACCAAGCTGCTCATGGCCCAAGACGTGATGCCTTTGACCACTCCTCTTCGTGTCCCTGGATAACAAGCAGAGTCTGGGGGTGACTTCTTCCGATCTCGAGTATGAGAGGCATCGGGGATTGGCTGTAAAAATTGCGGAAGATTCTTGGGTCTAGGATATCGAACGAACGGTTCTTGGACGATGATCTGCTGATTGAAGTTCCCTTCGACTTGAATGGCGACAAGTTCGCCAATGGCCATGTTTTGTGCTCCCTTCAAGATATTCATCGTAAGTGTCAGGCGTTGAGGGTAGGTTTGAGGATGGTGGAACAGGTGAGAGGAGAAAGAAAAGCTATGAAAGAAGGCTGTGAGGCTCATCGACACGAAATCATCCGGCGAGTCTCAGTCAGGGAATTTATCACAGCATATCGTAAAGTGATATGTTATCCTATCCTTATGCGTGACAGTCTTCTCAAGGCCTGGGTGTGTACCGCCGTTAACAGCTTTTGATGATTTCTATCCTTCAATCGACTGCTTACTAGTGAGCACCATTGACACCACTCATTTTATTCATGCACTTACTGCCTATAACTACCGTAACATATTAAATCTTTGTTAAAACCAGTCGGAATTGTCAATAACACCAGAGCTGCCATCGTGCCGTTCATCGACTTGAACTTCCTGCCCAATTTCTGGCAAAACTTCATTTTCACTTGAAATGAGCATGGTGATGAAGCTGCGCAACTACATCCCAGCCGTTAGAGCTAGAATGATAAAACAAGGGTAACGATACATGTAGGGTGTGGTCCAGAATTAACAGTTACCCTTCCTCATACCCCTCCTCATCCCCATCTTTGTTCCAGTGATGATATTAGTCTTCTCCTTTGTCGTCTTCAAATTTGTCGTCCTCAACCTAAAGCTGTTGTGTCAATAGTCGGCCAAATCAGCAACAAATCTCGACTACGAACCTGTGAAATTGACTTTATGGGAGGATCAGAGTGCTGACGTCTGTCGTGTTCTTCCGCGTCCTGCAACGCCAGTAAGCCAAGCATTAACGGAAGTGAGGAAACACACTAGACAAATGGACAAACCTCAACTTCAGCTAATTTTCGCTTCTGAACCCGAGCTTGTTCTTCAGCAAGACGCTGCTCCGTCTTGGTAACAGGGAGGCTTAGCAGCCGTATCACTATCGGGTCGATTGAACGACGTTCTTCGATCTTCAGCTTCTCCCTCATGAAGCCCTCGTCTTTGTTGTCCTCTAGAAACTTGGGGATCAAGCGCTGGAACGCCTCGCCAACATACCCCGCATGACTTCGCTTGTCAGAAGCCGGTAGCCAGGATCCATCACACCGAAGGATGCGAGAAAGATTGACGATCAAAGGAACCAATGGCCGGAGGAACGAGTGGACAATTCCATCAGCGTCTGGGACCCGAACTAATCTGTCGCGTGCTTTCCATGAACCTGCGAATTCTGACCAGGGGCCAGACGGAGAGGGTTCGGAGGGGTGGCAATCAGGTTGAACTCCCATAGCCCAATAAAGAAAAACCCAGAAAACGGATTCGGAGTCATGATCTATGTCGTGCCGCCATGGGCGAGGGTGATCGTCCGGTACTTCCGAAATAACCGTGTCGTTGGATGGTGGAAAGTCTTCGCACCGCTTTGGGTGTTGAGAAGCATAAGCTCTAGGGGCTTTTGGTATTCCAGCGACTACCCGGGTCTCATCAGGAAACGGAAGTACGCCGTTATTTTCCACCGCGCGAGCAATGAAGGCAGGCGTGCCCTAAATAATATCGATCAAAGCTATTCGTCATCAAGAGTGGACAGGGATTGACTTACCGTTCGGAATGTTTGCTTTCTGTCTGCGCCGGTCTTAGTTTCGAGAATTTCGGCATGGTTGAAGTCGATGAGCAGTACCGAGGTCTCGTGCTGATCATAGCTAGTAGGTCCAGCTGGGTATCAATAACTGTCCTGGATGTCGCTGATTGCCACATACCATTTATTCCGGAGGTGTTTGACAAAACAGATGTCTTTATGCAGCCTGTCCTCTGAAGTGNCGGCGCCGGTGGATGAAGGAACACGCTTCTCTGGGTCGGCTATCATGATGTTGCCTTTGCTGATGTCACGATGAAGAACATTGAGCTCGAAGCGCAAGTACCTCTGCACTAAATCATAGGAACGCGTCAGTATGGACCAATCTGGTAATAAAGAGAAAGATATGCTACGTTCTAGGACGTCGAAAAGAACTTCCAACATCGCTTCCACAGTATCGACACTCATGATAGACCTTCCGAATTCCTGCAGTCCAGTCCGGAACTGAGATCTGGACTCGAGGAACGTGTTAGTATTGACCTCATGGAACGCCGATTGAACCACCCCAGGCACGGGCCCTTCACGGTGTATGTGATTGAGAATTTCCTCTTCATTGAACCGAGTATGAGACCGGCACAGCTGGTCTTTGATCACGGTCAAGGGTTTGCCGTCGACTAAGACCTCAGAAGAGGGGTTCGATAGGACATGAGTACGAGTCTCGAAAGGGGTGCTGGCGTAGATGGAACGGAAACCCAAACAATCGATAGCTTGGGCCGAGTTCTTCCTGATGCGGATGTCGTAGGTGGTAACCAGCTGGTTAGCTTCCAGCTTCATCTTCACGTACGTTTCATCGGCGAACTTGCCGGGATCGTAAAGGCGGTAGATGAAGGCGAACATCACGTCCAAAAATTCCTTTTCCTTTCTTTCCTCCGTTTCCTCCCATGAAAATACCAGGGAGCGGATGCCAACCCCTCCAACGCCGAGAAGCAGCGTGACCCCTTTTTTTGTGGTCAGCAGCCCTTGTGCAACGCGCAGGTCCGGTCGTGCCAGCAGCAGATAATGGAGGTATGGGACCGCTGTCTGCTCCGGATGGTCGTCTCCCTCAGAGGCCTTCGCCCCAACGAGCTGCATCCAAGGCCAGAAGGTAGAGCCACTGTCCCAGTTCTCCTCAAACGCGGCGGTGTAGCAGGGTTTGCATTCAGTGTCGGTGAAGTGGCCGCGAGGTTGCGCGTCTCCTGTGTGATTAAAGACCAGGAGCGACCGGTTTGGAAAATCTGGAACCGACGCAACGCTCAATGCAAGGGTCAGATTTCGGTAAACACGCGACCCACTCACACTTTTCCCTAATGCGTGCAGCCAACTTGTTGAAGGGCGTAACGAAGTTTTCGAATCCGAACGTAAACTCCTTTGTCGGGACTATGGTATGCTTGGGAATGGGCCCCGCCGACTGCAAGAAATTGAGAAATTTTCGTATGGATAGTGGTTCAAGGCCATGGACAGCTTCGTTGAACTGAAACATTTCAAGGTGGTGACACAGTTTTGGGGCGTAGTACTTGCCTGCCTGGACAGGAGTCGACTGATGATTCGGGATATTTTCAGAATTGGGAGTGGTGGTGGCGATGGTGGCGGTGTAACCGGTCCATGAGGTCAGCAGCCCTTTCTTTTGTTCCTCCAGGCCCATGCTTCTACTTCAATTCTCTCTCGCCACAGGAGCAATCCGTTTCGGGTCGGAGCAGGCTGTGACTCCAGCCCCAGGTTGGCCTTGATCATAATTGGAGTCTCTTGACCGACATGTCTTCGCAAAGTACAGCATGGAAGGCCTGCTTCGCTTGCAGTTTCGGTCTGGAGGACTCGTCAGGGCAAACGAGCTGTATACGGGTTTATGAGGCACAAAGCTATGATACAGTTTCTTCAGACTCGATGCAGGGCGACCCCTTTGAAGGAAATCAGCTCCCTTCCTGGGGTACCGTCACGCAGAGGAAGAAGGACGTCAAGGAACGAGCCATGGCCCTCAAGTTTTCTCCCCTAAACCCAGCATAATTTCGTCAGAATTCTGGGTCATTGCTTCAAAAATGTTGGTATCGACAGCTTTACGCGTGTAAAGTTTGCCTTCATGCAAGCTGGTCGTTGGTGGGTTTCTTTGGTTCCTCTGCGAGGGAGGCCCGTCGTGGTGGTCAGGGTGAGCAGAGCACACTCCTAAGCTACTTTCATCGATCCCATCTCGTTCAAGTGAGTAGTGGTTGCAACTTAAGTGCCAAAACTACCTGCATCGATGATCAACTCAAGAAGACCATTGTCGCCCCTATATAGGAATCAGGCTCCGAACAGGCCCGGCGCATCAAGAGTCCGGAGGCCGTCAGTATTTATTGCCTTTTGGAAATCGGCGGACCGCAGACGACTCCTCACTCCGACTCTTTGACTTTCAAACCGAAATTCATCCCTCACTTCTCAGTCAGCCAGAGGCATGCCACCCAGTCCTCCTGTAGCAGCTGCACAATGCTTCGTTCTTCCTCAAGAACTCATTGACATGGTCATAGACGAAGTACAAGACGACCTCAGCAGCTTAAAGACCTTCGGTCTGATTGGCCGCCAGTGGTGCCAGCGCAGCAGAGAATATCTCTTCAAAGCAATCGACCTCTCGGAGCTACTCATCCATCCACTGAGTCCGGTTGCTCGATGCAAGCAATTCCTCGAGATTCTCGAAGCAAAACCGCAGCTTTGCCGGTCGATTCAACGCCTAACAATCGCGGGGTCCACTACAGACGACGAACAGAAGGCACCTGGGTGGCTCCAAGTCTGTCCAGACGATGTCATTAAAGCCCTCTCGTTGCTCACGGATGTGCGAGGGTTTGGTCTAGGGGAGGGGTTGGACCACCTAGACTGGTCTCTTTTGCCTTTACCTCTCAAAGTCGCGATCCATTCTTTCATGTTCAGGCCCAATATTGTCGAGCTATCCCTCTCGGGAGTGTCCTTCATGGAGATTATTCCCCTTCTTCAACATCCGTCCCTTCAACAGTTGAGGCTGCACATTGTGAGCCCCTCGTCAGCCGACGACGACGCCTTCCTCCCTCTGAACATCCGCCCGCAAAGCGATTGCAAAGTCAGTGGCATGGAATCAAAGCCCCTCCAGAAACTCTATTTCTGTGGCAACGGCTACCTTATGGAGCTACTTCTCGCCGGTATGAAAGACCCTCAAGCGACTTTCAACTTCTTCCAGATCACCGAACTCGAAGTCGGAACCTTGTACTTTGACGAGAGCATGGAATATGTTTGGGAAACGTTTTACCCAGAGTGTTGCCAGAACGTCGAACGTTACACCGTCTCCCCAGGCGGAATACCACCGCCCTCATACTTTCCTGACGAGATCCCGCCCTTCCACATGCCTCTCTTCGCTTTCGACTGCTTCCCCAAACTAAAATACCTCCGCGTCATGCTACCTTCGTACTACCTCCCGCACGCTGAACACGACCCCATCCCCTACCTTTTCGACTCATTCAACGTTGTCACCTCCTCGAAGCCAATGCTACTCGAAACGTTCGACCTGGAAATCGACTTCAAGGATATCGACAAAGACGCAGAACCCGTGGACATTACAGAGTTAGTTGCCGAAATCGCGAAACGGGAGGACATTTGGCAACGGATGGACGAAATTCTGGGCTCTCGGGACGCGTTCCCGCACTTGGCCACTGTATGCATCCATATAACGCTGACGTATTGCAAGTTTACGGAATCCGATGAAGAGTGGGATGCGATTGAGAATACGATTCTTGCTCTTATGCCGAATCTCAAGGAGAGGCTTTCGGTCTGGGGGTATATGCCGTACGTTTGAATTCAATATTCTGCTTTCTTTTGGATATTGAACTCATGCCGCTTTTCTAGATATACGCATAAGTGAGTAGGGGGGATAGATACCCTGCTAGGGCCGAGTTTGGATCTAAGGGTTGATGGGATGTCTGTTATACCTTACTAGCGATCTAGTTTTAGTGTCACTATCTTATTGACGCGTGTATTTCACAATTACAAACAAGGGTATCCGGCATCGCCATTTGGCACGATTTCAATAAAAGTACAGAGAATGATCACCCAGGATATGAACACTTGAGAAATGAGAAGTGAAAAATGGAACTTGGGGTTGCGATCCATCGCAGGTTCGCAAATAGCACCTCAAATCAGAGCACGACTCTCTACTTCTTGCCAAACAATCCTTTAAAAAACCCTTTCTTCTTCTCCTTCTTCTCTCCAGAGCCAGATCCCTCGCCTTGGTCGCGCGCTTCGCGCAACTGCTGCATGTGGGCTTCCGGAGTGATACCTTGCGCGAGAGCATTGCTGGTGAGGTTGCGTTTCTACACACGTCGGGAATATCAGATAGTCAGTATCGGGCGGGGAAATGCAGTGTTGAGTGTACGTACCTGGTCATAAAGCCACTGAGGGACGATCTTCAAATTCTCAGGAGCGTTAACGAGGTCTGCCATCTTCTGGAAGACTTGAGGAGGTACTTCCCTACAAAACCCAAACCAAAAACAATCGTCGTAAGCCTCCAGCGCGATGGATAATATTCATGAACAACGTAAAGAAAGAATACGCACTCCATATGGGTAGCACCCGCATTCGTAAGCTTCGCAACGACCTCTTCAGGGTCGAACAAAAAATCGACAGCATAGCCCGGGGGGAGGACACCCCGCTGGACGAATTCCTGGGGAACGGGAATGTCCTGGATCTCCCCGTCATCTGTGACGACGCTCATCAAAGCGGGAGCGTGCGGGTAATTGGCACCTCGCAACGCGGCTTGGACGTGGTTGGGCGAAACGAACGCTTCACGCGTGATAGGAGTGCGAGTGGCCGACATTCTTCAAAAGTTGAGAAGCTAGGTAGAGTTGCAGAGGGATTGCGTGATGATGATGATGAAGGAGCTGCTGCTGCTACTGCTCAAGTTGGTTTAATTCGAAGCTGTTGCTTGAACGAAGGTAGAAACTTTAGCCTGCCGGTGTCGAGTGGCTGCTGGTCAGTGGGCGCCGATGGTGTTTTAGCCATCGATCGAGCCCTCGAGTATTTATACACCCCCCCACTCCGACCGATGTTCAGCACCTCTTGGGGAAACTGGAATTCGCGTAGACGCGGATGCAAAAGCCATGCAACCGCATGGACGACCTGCCGCCGCTCGCTTACTTCGTCCAGACTCATTTTTTCTTCGCCCGCCGATGACTCCAACCCCATCCACTGAGGAGGGCGGGATGCATCAAGGGCCGGGGGCGTGTAGGCGCGAGTGAACGCGTGGATCATCAGGAAGCGAAATGGATGATTCGACGCGAACGAAAGGGAGCTTTTTTTTCGCAGATTGTGTACGTGTCAGTGGGGATTTGTGGCCAGGATTTCGGAGGTGTACGTACGTTTGTAGTCAGCGTCTTGTGTGTGGGCCCCTGAGTTCTTTGTTTTCCATGAGAGGCTTCTCCGGGGTGAACTGTTGCGGATCAATGAAATGACTCCTGTGGGATGTCGAGCCTCGTTCTTCGAGTGGTCCGTAGGTGGTCTCTCCGACTTTCTGAAGTGACAACTCATTCACTCGCCTGGAAGTATACGTTTGGAGCAGAAGAGTTGAACAAGTTGTGTGCATCGCTGAACCCTGAACGAGACCCTGACACGTCGACGACGGCCAAGGTCAAAAAGAACGAACAACATCCGATCGCGAAACCGAAAATGACTCCAGGACCGACGCGATTGCCATGGACTTGGCAGTCCGGTGATTTCTGATCCGTGATGCGCCTCTGGAATCTGATGCGCCTGAGGCCCCAAGGAGTCAGTCATTCCGGCAACTTGAGCACCTGATCGGCCGCCGGCGGCGGCCCTTTTGATGGAGAGTCATAGATAAAGATAGGCGCCCTGCTTTTCTCGAAGAGCGCTGAGACCAAGGGTCGGGCATACTGCGGGAAGCTTCGAAGCATGGAAGGCGGGTGGTATGGTGTTTTTTCTTCACTCACCTTCGTGATGAGCTCTGGGCCTGGGCCTGGAGGAAATCTTGAGTGCCATGCACACGATCGCCCCTGGTCATGTCCATCGAAAAGTGGAGTCAAGTCTAGATGCGTACCTAGTATTCATAGCCTTGATCGCCTTAATGGCGTGGCTTGGACACAAGGCACACTGACAGACAAATGTTCCAGCTCGTATTGAAAGGCTAAATGCCGATTTACCGGCGCGCTGGCAGAAGGGCCCTTGCCGGTATTAACTGAGCTCGCAGCCGCTCAAACGACACGGGTAGGGATCTCCTCCCACCGACAGAGCTCATACGTCCATGTCAGGTCATATATACTCTTGTGCCGTGTACGTACACCTAGCTACAGCCTACAACTCCCGATAGACATAGTAGACAGATATGATTAAAGGCAATTTAATCTTGGCCTTGGGGGCTGGGTATCAAGAACGAGGGTGCCGAGCCGTGGCCGTGGCGTATGGAGGGCTGTGTCCCCCCCAGGTCATCAAACCCAGCGATCAGGGAATATGTATACCGTAACATATACCACGAAGCCACTCAAAGAGAGCTTCCATTGAGTTTGTAAGATCCAGTTTCTTGTTGCCTACTATCTCCCTCAAACGACGCACCCAGGAGCACATAAACGGGGCTAGATCCCTTTGTTCACAAAAAACAGAATGGATCTCAAGTCTATGTGTATAATACCGTCTAGGAAGGATGGGTGCTTCGCAACTTCTCTGCCTGTCAATGAGGTGAGGCTTGATGTTAAGGTATGTGTGTTGGGTGATGTTTCTCCCAGCGGGTGACGGAGTGATTGACGTCGAAGGGATTATCAGATTTGAAGTATGTAGGTTGCGAGTCCTTATGTGGTAAACGGTATTGAGCGTGTCGTGGTAGCTGCCTTAATGGGGTCCAGTCCATACTTGTTGTCATAGTCGAATGACAAGAATAATAGTACTCGATCGTTGGACGAGGACCTCCTAGGTATGCCTGCCTCGAGGCCTAGACCAGTTTTAGTTCAATTCAATTTCGGGATGCCTCGAGGATGAGCTACTGGCAGCGTGCTGAGGTAGCTCCGAGCAGGTCGCATACGCATCGAGGATTTCTGCGTCGTTTATATGCAGAGGTCTGTGCACTGAGCCGGCGGAACGGCGTCAAGGTATTTCGATTGTATCCGTATCATCTTGTCCGTATATCGGGCTTCTTGGACTTGTATGCACGAGCTCCATGATCAGAGGCTATCTGGATTCAACAGACCGTTAAGGACATATTAAACTCCCTAGAAAACCTGTGTATCACCTTCTCGGAGCTGTGCTCGGAGAAGCTTCGCTATTTCAGCTGCTCTCTCATTCATTTCCCCCAGACTGGAGCTTGATGCATTATGTGGCACGGGCGCGACTCCGAATCAATTATTGAATTGAATTGGTTGTTGTTCTCTAGCGAGGTGAGGCTTGTTTTTGAACTACCACCTTCTGCTGTACTTTACGACGCTTGCAGTTGACGAATACGACCTACAAGGTGAGCCATCTCCTGGGATGCTGTCGCGATCTCCCCTCTATCGTCGGCGACGATCCTCCCAGATTCACATCGTGCCATCTGCCCATATTACCATGTATCGCATACCCATACCCACCGTCGTACCCCGCGTCTCATTTCACAGAGCTTCGTTCCCATCCTTTGTGGAGCTTTCCTGCCTTCGGTCTTCGCTACCCGCGCCCAAACTAACCAAATCCGCCCGTAGCCTGGGATCCCACCTCCGCCACGCTCACCAAAAATCCACCCAGCTTCGACCGACCACTGCAGAGGTGCCCAAGCCCTGTCGCACGACGACTAGCCACCCACCAGAAGGAATTAACGCGCCCATTTCCTCGACTTCCCACCTAACAAGCTTGCCCTGCCAAAAAAGGCTACGAAGCCGCCCACCGATCCACGAGGCCACGAGGGACTCGCTCCGCGAACGGAGAGCTGCCAACCTTGTTATCTCCATACAGCTGCGCGGGGTTCCCTTCTCGTCACTGTCACTGGCCCTCTGCCAGCTCCACAGACGATACGCAGGACTGTCAGCGAAGCCATAGTTTTCTGCGAAGAGGCCTTAGGGAGGATATAGGTTCTTGTATATCGGAGCCGGGCGGTGAGTGCTATCAGCAGGCCCCTGCTTCCCTGTACACTAACAGACTGATTCCATCGCTTCAGTAGCAACCAACATCGCATTAGACAAGACCCAGTGGGCTCGATCATCTCGAGCTTAGCCTCAAAGCCTCGATCAGGCCAGTCAGTCGGGAGGATAAATAGCAGCACAAAGCCTACACGCTGCCGAGCTTCCTTCCCTTCCTCCTCACCATCATCATCATCCCCCAACACCTTCTGCTCCTGCTCGCCTTTCGTTGGCCACCGACTCGACGTCGACAAGACAATAGCGACCAAGTCTCGAACGCACACGACACCGCCTGTACTGTGTACGGCGAATACGAATCCCCTGAATCAGTCTAGCTTTTTGGGAGACCGGTTTCCCCAACCTCGAACGTTCTGGGGTGCCCCTAGCTCCTTATTCTAATCCAGACCGTACGTTTGCCTCCTCCATATGGCTGTCCACGCGATGTGCTCAACCTTTATAGAAGACCATGAACTCAATTGCCAGCTCGAACACGATGCACCTCCTCTCCTTCCCGGAAGAGCTGTTGGAACGCATCCTCGAAGAGGTCGTTCTGTATCCCCAGCCCTCTCAACCCTTTTCCACCCCCTCCCAGTCCCATGCCACTTCGACATCAACCTCGACCTCGACCTCGACATCCACATCCTCCTGGTACTCGCCGTCCTACAACCCTGAAGCTCCCTCAAGGTCACTCGGGCCTTCGCCCATCTCGACACCCTCCTCCACGCCCAAGAGCAGCCCTAGCACAACACGGCGTGCATCCCCGCATTCCAGCCCAGTCAGAAGCCGACCCGCGAGTCCGGTGTGGGGACGTGGATCCAACCAAACCACCGGCGGTCCACCCTCCGCCTCCTCATCCTCACATGCTGCATCCACCTCGTCGGCTTCCTCCAGTGCATCGCATGCCGCCCCTCTGAATGATCCCGTCCAAGATGTCCGAGTAGGAGGGTCCTCGAACGCCTCCTCGTCCTCGTCGGCCCTCGAAAAGGCACTCGCACCTCTCCTGACGTGCCGCCTGATCTCACGCATTGCGCTCCCTCTCTACTACCGCGTCGTTATCCTGAGGAGCCGGGAACAAGCAAAGTTATTCTTGGAGAGAGGGTTGGGCGTCGATCCGTACGAAGACCATAGCAACGATAGTCGCGACGTTGAAGAAGAACGACGTATGAAGCGAGCGCGAGCACGGTGGATCCGCAGGTTCGTAGTATGCGGGGTGTGGCAAGAGGCTGGGGAGGTATTGCGGATCCTGGCTGGACTCGCGGAGGTTGCGCAGCTCCGTCGGCCTCTCACTACCGATGGAGGTGCTCTCGGGAAAGGGAAGGGGAAGGGGAAGGCGAGAGCGGACGAGGAGTTTGGAGTGGCGAGTGG
>SDEE01000883.1:0-18422 GCA_004126415.1 Candolleomyces aberdarensis
CTCCCATCGCACTGAACGCAAGCGGGTTAGCAGAGCTCAAAGAAGTTGAGTAGAAACTGACAATGATCAGGTACGGAATCGACCCAGGCATTGAGAGATGAATCGAGATTGGAAAGCGTGGCTCTGTCCCATTCTTCGGGTGTCATTCCTGCGGGTACCTCCGGTCGTCTGACCGAGTACTGGTAGATGCGATAGGTCAGTGCCGGGCGTAAGAAGTTGGATTGCCAGCAACTCACGAACGCTCTCTGTGTCGAGTAATGGATTTCAGTAAGTTTCAACAATGACAGGAAGAACGATATCCTCGAGGGTTTTCCTTCAGGTTGTTTGAACGCTAGCGCGGGATCTGAATTTTCCCAGTATTCGTCGTCACAGTCAATTGGCGGTTCAACGTCGAAGCTGGAAATCGCGTCAGTTCTTCCGCGCTCGGAATTGAATTAAAATCAAAATCCCGCACTCTGAAGGGTTAATAGAAGGCGGTCGACCAACAGTTACTGATATAACCGCTTCGGCCAGTAAGAGAGTCCAGAATATTCGCTTGCGGAGTTCGCCCTCGACCGTTGGCTCTGTCTCTTCGTTCTTCCTGTTAAGACCGACGTCTTGCGCAGCCCTGATCCCAAACCCAATGAGATACCAGCACTTTTCTGGTGTCGACGATCCTTGAAGGTATATCACGGCCAGCTAGGTGTGGCATGAGCAATCATTCGACGGTCGAGTTCTATAGCACTCACACAGAACGACTGTAGCTCGCACAGCGACGGTGCTCGTAGCGAGGACTCCCTGAACAGCTTCATTTGTCGGAACCATCTATAACCGGAGCTATGAGGCGAACTGGTTCCTTCGAGCAAGGTCCGTTCATCATTGGAATATCTCGAGGCAAGGGCGCAAACACCGAGCACCGTCGCACCGAATGCGGGATCCGAGAGATGGAGACCAGATTCAACTGCCCTTTCAAATGTCGGACGGTGCAAGACAGGAATGAAAATATTGACGCAATCGAAATATAAGTCGATGAGGCTCTTCAAAAGGTCGGGTTCAGGGAAAACGAAAGGTTCGACGTCAGGCGGTGGTGCTTCTTCCCACTGTATCCAACAATTAAGAATGGTGTAAACCGTCAAATGACAAGGCACGTACTGGAAGAACCGACCAGAACTCTGGCCTGAGGTAATTTGCTATCGCTGGCCCACTGGGAGCGGGACAATCAGGGTCGTCCTCCGTCAATTCCAGTGCCGTGTTCAAAATCGAGACGCTACTCGAGGGCCCGAAAAACCGCTCCCCTGAAGAGGTGAGCATCAAGGACCGTTTCAGGTTGTCGGAGAGCATTATTAGGTCTGGATCTTCCTTCAAGGCTTTGACGATATTACATTCTTTCGGTGGCTCATTAGCGCCTTTGATTGGGATCGGGATTGCAGTGGGGTTGCCCACTGAAGTAGGCGGGGGTGGCAAGGGTGTACACGCCTTCAAAGCTTCTTTCGGTACTGCAGACTCCAAAGCACGGGAATACCGTGCAAGGTTAACCAGGGTTTCGCGAATGATGGCGGGATTTGTTGGTGCTTGATATGTTGGCGAAAGAATCGTCTTGAGGAGCGGGTCCATACTATCTTGGAGCTGTCCTAGCGAAAGTGAGTCCGAGGACGCCGAAAAGCCGGTCCTCGAGGTCCTATTGCAAGCCATGAGCGTTTGCGGCGTAAGAATGGCCATGCAGCTGATACCTGCCTATAGCCCTGGCCAATTTTCTACAAAGAGTCAGTATAATCCCTCATCGAACCAACATAATACTCACTTGGTTTACATGGACATGAGTGCACTCCGACCCGAAGGCCACGCAATTCGAGCACTTATTCCCGGCTCTCTTGGCAGAATCACCTTGTAAAGCCTTAGGAGACAGTCAGGAAATGAACCTAAAACCTTACATCGTACTGCCATTGATCCCCCCTACATGAGCAGCTATAACTCGACGTTCCGAGGTGTGAAAGAGCTCACTCTTCTTCTGGCGACACAGGTCGCATGCACCATGCAACCGTCTTCGCTTCATCTTGACTGGGCCCTGCCCTCCATTCCCCGTTTCTCCATCAGAAGACATTGTTAAGTTTGCAGCTAGATTACAAGGAAGTTGTGGTCATTGAAGAAGTGATAGAAGAGGTGCCTGGCAGCGGCTGTGTCAGTAGCCGAATCCAAGAGATTATGTACTCATTGATCGAACCAGACCATCGGTCTCATTACTCAGGAGGTCGTAATCCCCTTCTTCCCGGAATCGCAAAGGCCTGAGAGTGCGGGAGGTCCAATTTAGGCTCAAGTGGTTAACGAGAATGCGCAGCTTCTCGTGCCGAAATTTGAAATTTGAAAAATCAGAAATTTATTATCACTCTAATCCAATTGACAATACCAGCAATATCACTTGAAAGACCCGAAACCACAGACCCTATGAAATGTCGGTCACATAACTACCTACCATTGGAACTGCGCCGGCTCTGCATAATCTTGCTGCGGCGCAGGATACGTTTGAAAGCTCGATGGCCCAGACAGACCTAAAAGATCAAACCCATCCACGGCCTCAAACGATTCAGGAAACTGGCGACCATCGGGAGCGGGAGGATTAYTACTGAGCGCCTCCACGTTCGACATATACTGGCCCCAATCATCCAAACTAACAAAAGGTCACTAAGTTGTACAGAACCGCCAAAGCTATTAACTCACTCGTATGTTGTCGGAACACCCGTCCAAAGTGCAGCGCCTGGGAGATCCAGCAGACCGTTTCCAGCCGTTCCCGACATAGAGGTGTCTGCTATCGACCCGGAAGACCAGTCCGAGGGTGAGTCGTGTCAACTAAAGCGAACAAGCACGTTCAACTCACCTGGCCAAGCGGAAGCTATGGATGGGTCAATCGTTGACAGGTTAGTAGACTGAAGAGCCATATCGGAAACGTTTTTCGTAGCCCTATTGATTGTAGGCTGGGGATGTAGCACATGAGCAAACTGATTGTTCTGCAGTTCACCCAGCTGGCGCATTGAAGTCTGATAGGGATCCTCCATTTGATTGAACTCGGAGAATATCTGGCTGAGGTCGCCTCCATAAACAGGGAAATTGGTTGGTGGTTCCGTGCTCGAAGATCCCGAGATAAGTGGCGAATGCACAGTCTTAGCATTGACTTGCACGACGCCTGGGCCTTCTCCCGTTGAGCCACTGTTTACAGGGATCCCCCTTCCAAGGGAATTTGAGGGTATCCCAGGACTAGAATTCGAGTCCGACGAATAGACCGCTCGTTCCCCCACACTACGCTGGTCATTATATTCGGTGAGAGCGTCGTGAGGCCGTTTCGCCGATCTGGTGAACGCCGACTCTGGGAATCCTCCAATGGACGCCATCGCGGTCAAAAGGTCACTATAACTGTGTTCAGTCTCTCCAGTCGGAAGAAAAAGCCCTTAGACAAACCAGAATCGTCCAGCGGAGTGCCATCTAGAAGTTCATGAGTACCGAACGTCATGACGGATGAATTGACTGACCGCAGCTCAAACGTCTTCAAAACCTCGATGCACGTATACACATTCTTCAATTCCTTGGCTTCGTTTGCCATCGCCGATCCCATCCGCCTTGCCCTCCATATGTTCAGAACTAGCACCAGACCAGACGAAAACAACGCCATCTATATCCAATTTTTCGTCACCCGAGCTCGAAACAACTTTTCGAAACACGCACATGGACCTGAGGAGCGGGTATATATCCCTTCCGCGCATGAGTCGCTGCAGTGCTTATACACGATCTGGCCGCGTTCGTGCAGATCGCCAAGGACGTGAGAGCGAGCGAAGGATCACTGCGTGAGACCACGAACGGACGATGGAGGAGAATCTGAGTGTAATTATACAAGGTGGACATGACTGCAGATTGATCGATGAATTTCCCCTCTGGGCGATTACAATCCCAACGCACTGGGCAGAGGTTCAGAAGGTTGCATATGGACAAACGCAAAGTGGCTACGATGACTTACAATGCTCAGGTAGGCTATCCCGCCAAGCGTTCAGCGCAGAATCGATATTGGCAAGTGACATTCTATCCCGATCTTCTGCTGAAACACCAGGTGGGGGGTCGGGGCGCTTTGCGGAATACTAGTAGGGTAGGTGAGTCAACGCGCAAATTGCAGTATGATCCGACAACCTACAAAGGCCTTTCTCAACGAATAATGTATTTGGACCAGTTTGATGATATGACAGAAAAACGAGAGCCTTGACGGTATACCAGCAGGCTGCTTAAACGCAAGTTCAGGGTCGGGATGCTCCCAGTACTCGTCATCGCACTCTACAGGCATTTCCACGTCGACGCTGAGGCTCGGGTTAGCAGCCGCTGAAAGGGTACGGAAAGCATATGAACTTACTCGTTTAGGTTAATGGCAGACGGTCTGCCAATGGCTGCAGAGGTCACGGAATCTGCCACAAACAACATCCAAAACACCCGATTACGGAGCTCCTTTTCAGCGGTAGGTTTCGTCGTAGCGCCCTTTCTGTTGAGCCCAATGTCCTGGGCTGCTCTGATACCAAAACCAACGTAATACCAGCATTTCTCGGGGGTTGATGAACCTAGGAGGTAGAGAATAACAAGCTACTCGAAGAATCAACAAGGAGCAGGAGTTTTCAACGAGTGAAATGGACGTACACACAATGCTTGCAGATCATACAGGGATGGTGCACGTAGGCACGATTCGGGGAAAATTCTCATTTGACGGAACCACTTGAAGCCGCTACTATGCAATGAGGTCGTCCCTTCCAGAAGAACACGAGGATCGTTGGAAAATCGTGATCCAAGGGCGCATAAGCCTACAACTACCCCTCCAATTCCGGGGTCCGAAAGATGCTTTCCTTCCTTGATCCATTTCTCCACAGTGGGGCGATGCAATAACGGAAGGAGGAAATTGCAGTTCGTGAAGTGGAGTCGAATGAGCTCGTCCAACAGGTCGGGTTCGGGGAAGTCGAAAGGACTGTTGTCGGGAGGTGGTGCCTGCTCCCACTACACCTTCAAGTTAGTACAACATGAAGCGCCCAAACGTTTGAATGACGCACCGGGAGAACAGACCAAAACTCGGGCCGCAGATACTGCTTGATTGCCATACCACTACGCTGACACGCAAAGTCGTCTGGATGACTCTGATTAAACTCTTGTGTTATGTTGAAGAGACCAACACTACTCGAGGCACCAATGAAACGATCCGTGGCGTCAGTGAGCACCAGGGAACGTCTCAGGTTATCAGCAAGGGCGGTTTCGAAATCTTTGTCTTCCAATGCTGCTTCTGAGGCTTCATTATCCTTTGCTGGCACGGGGGTTGAGCTCAGAGGTGTAGAAATCGTCGTTGGCGCTTGGGAGAGTGGCGTGCCAGTGGAAATGCAGCTCTCGAGGCTCCTAGCATAACGTGCGACAACCACCAAGGTCTCCCTTAGGAGAGCAATACTGTCTGGCAGTTGTGACCCGGACAGAACCTTCTTCAGTAATGGGTCCATCTTCACCCTAAGGTCGACAATGGATTCTGTTTGCGAGAAAACCGTGATAGGAACCTTCTTCCTTGATTAGGTGCAAGTAACAGAGGTAAGCGTCACTCTGAAGCAATATGCCACACGACAGCACATGCCTGGACGCCTGCTGCTCCTTTTTCTATGGAAGCGCCGTCAGCAAATGACGGGTTTGTTTTGCGAACCGACTGCCAATCCTCACCTGAGTCATGAAGATACGAGTGCATTCAGCGCCAAATGTCGTGCAATTGGTACATTTCTGGCCTGGCCTCTCAGCAGAGTCGCCTGGAGCAATAATGATTTAGGAAGCAAGGTATGTGAACTTGAGCCAGAACAGCATACAACGAACTGCGGGCGAAATTTCAGCTAGTTCTACGCGCTCAACATGAGATTTACCAACTTTTTTTGTGCCTGCATACATCGCAGGCGCCATGTAGCCTTCTCCGCTTCGTCGAGGGCCCTGGTTCGTTCGAGGGTGACATCGAGGTCGTGGTTGGTCGTCGGGGTCGACGTCAGAGCCTCGCACGATTGTCTAAATTTATGAAATTGGGATCTATCACCTGCCTCACGCCGATAAGATAATGCGCAGCAATCCACGTAATCGAACTGACATTTGGCACGATCGAACCACAGGAAAAAAGGGGAACATGTACACCAATTCAGACCTCAGACCATATATGTACACAATATCTGCTACGAAAAATCTGCCCCTTCATTTGAATCCGCTCGCTCCATTACACGATCACCACGGAAACGCGGGATCAGGTCCGGCTTGGTCGCTTACGCCAGTCATGAAGCCGAAATTGATTCCTTGGACGGGCGCCGCTTGCGAAGTCGTGTTCTGGTGGTACTGCTGCGCAGGAACAGTATTGAGGGTGTTGACATTTGATATGTAGCTTCCCCAGTCGTCCATGCTAAGTTTTAAAAACAACGTCAATCACTATCGCTTTCAAATTGGATGGAGAGAAGGTTATAGACGTACTTGTACGTTGAAGGCACATCAATCCAAAGAGCTGCACCCTGTGGATCCAGAACACTACCTCCAAAGTCAAAAGTTGGAGCTTCTGTATAATATACCGCTGAGCCACCCGTGGAACGACAGAGGAAGAAGAAACTTACGTTGAAGAGCAGCTGCTGTTGTCGCCGTCGAAGACGGTGCAATTGGCCCAACACCCAACCCAGAACTTGCTGGAGGGACCGACGTTGAGGACGACGAGGGATGGGGCACATCGAACGAGGTCGGCGCCAACGAATCCACAAACAAATTATCAACAGAGCTCATGTCTTGAATAGATAGACCAGTCCCAGCAGCCACACTCTGGCCACCACCGTTTGCAGTCTGCTGCTCCCACAGCGCCTGCAGCTCATCGAGCTGCTGTTTCCACGTCGCATCGTAACTATGGGTTGCTTCATCAAAGAGAGGGAAGGGCTTGCTGAGATCACTGCTGTAAAGGGGAATGGCATCGAGCAGTACGTCGGGCCTGGCCGATACAAATTGGGCAGAGATAGCTGGGGCGGATGCCTGTTTTTCGACAGAAGCACCAGTATTTCCATGGGTTTGTGAACTTCCTTGAGAATCTGGGCTATCAGCCGATGAAGTTTTAGGAACTGTGCTCGCCGCTGTCACCGGAGGGAAAGACCGTTGTTGTCGCCCAGCGGTTGGCTCAGCAATGCACTCGCACTCCAGTGCTCGGTGGCTTCGCCTTCTGGAGGTATTGGGGGACGATGCCTTCGGCTGCAGCCCTCCAGTGGAGGTGAGTGCAATCAGAATGTCACGATACCTCCCAGCTGAATGCCATCTGAGAACACGGCGTCAGGATTGTCTGGCATTTACCGTGAAAGGCGGCCACAACTACTCACCGCTCCTCGAACGTGCTCAAAACATCAATGCATGTGTGTACCAATCCTATTTCCCTCGTTTCATCGATGACCGGGAAGCCTGTACGCCTTGATCCACAGATGTTGAGAATCAACATTAAAGCCGACGTGGCCAAGGCTTTCTACAATGTCGCCAAATCAGCAGTTTGTGCAGACATCAACGCGAGAATATCGTACCATGATCTGAGGAGCAAACCTACTCCCCTTCTTCGACTGTGTTTCCATGATACGGATACAAGCCCTGGCTGCATTCGTGCAAATGGCCAGAGACGAGAACGCCAGAGCAGGGTGGTCTCGAGACGCGACGAACAGCCGGTGCGCCAGCATTTGAGTCGTATAGTAGGTGCAGAATAGAGCAGCGGATTGGTCGAGTAAAGCTCCGCGTGAGCTAGTAGGGTCCCAACGCACTAACAAAGATCATTCAGAGGTCAACGCTGGAGAAGCAGAATGAGGTACACGTACAATGATCAGGCAGAGAGTCGACCCATTCGTTCAGCGCAGAGTCGAGATTCGACAGCGACATTCTGTTCCATTCTTCCGCAGTGTATCCCGGGGGTGGTTCGGTAGGCTTCACAGAATACTAAATGGTATTCAGCGATCGTAGCTGATGATGCTCTGCCATATGAAAACTTACAAATGCTCGATGAGACTTGCAGTGGATCTGAAGTAACCTGAGTAGGGCGCAAAAGTACGAGACTTTGGAGGGTGTTCCAGGTGGCTGCTTGAAAGCCTTCTCCGGATCAGCATGCTCCCAATACTCGTCGTCGCATTCTATTGGCAAGTCCACGTCGAAGCTGAAACAATACAGTGAGTGGAGACCTAATAGGAGTCAGCAGCATAACATACGTACTCTGAGAGATGGATGGCAGGCGGTCGACCGACTGCCGAAGCAGTGATCGAATCCGAGAGCAAGAGATGCCAAAAGATTCTTTTCCGAAGTTCGCCCTCGACAGTGGGCTTTGTGTTGCCATCCTTGTGGTTAAGACCAATATCCTGGGCGGCCCTGATACCCAATCCAATCAAGTACCAAGCTTTCTCTTGGGTCGAGGATCCTTGAACATAATTGACCGCGAGCTATTAACAAGTCATGGTCAGCAACAGCGATGGATGGTCAGGAGATAGGCGTACGCATAAGGCTTGCAGCTCATACAATGACGGTGCCCGCAAACTGAACTCTCCAAAGAGTCTGATCTGACGGAACCACTTGAAACCAGAACTATGAAGGGAGTTATTCGTCCCCTCCAGAAGAACTCGTTCATCGTCCGAGTAGCGCGCCCCTAAAGCACACATCGCTAGGACCACGCCCGCAAACCCTGGATCAGAGAGATGGAACCCTTCCTTCATTCGCCTGTCAACCGTGGGGCGATGCAGAAGGGGCATATAAAAGTTGACGTTATCGAAGTACAGCTCCACCAGCTTCTCAAGGAGGTCTGGTTCAGGGAAGTCGAAAGGTCGATTGTCAGGTGGCGGTGCTTTTTCCCACTAACGAGGCCGATAAGCGAGGACGCGCGTCGAGGAGTGGTGGAGACGTACTGGGAGGACTTTCCAAAACACTGGCCGCATGTGCTGCTTCACTCCACTCGCAGTCATGGCTTCCGATCGCTGGGATAAACCAGAGCCACTTGCATCACCTCCAAAGTTTGCAACCTCCGAAGCCGCGCTATCTATAAGCGCAAAGCTGCTTGACGGACCAAAGAACCGGTCTCCACTTCCTGAGAGGGCCATGGATCGCTTGAAGGTTTCAGACAGACTCTTGATTTCTTGTGCCTCCTCCTTGATATTGATGTCAGGCTCTGGAGAAGAGTTTGGCTCGGTGATTTTGCTGGGGCTGCTGGAGTCTGTCGGTGGAGAGTGCGAAGATCGTTTGGACAAAGTACCTGGGGGAAGTGCAGCTTCAAGTGCCCTTGCGTACCGCGAGACGTTGACCAATGTTTCCCGTAGGAGAGTGAGGTTCGTCGTCTCCGCGTATGAGCCCGATAAAACTGTCGTTAGAAGTGGATCCATGGTTTCATGCAGCTGTGCCAAGCCGACCGACTGTGAAACGTCGCCTGTGCCAGAGTTGCCTCCCTTCCTGCTAATAGGGGTGAGATTCTGCGAGTTTGACGTATGTAAAGGTAAGTACCTTGATGCTTGTTCCCTCTTCTGCAGATAGTGTCGTTAGAGACACAAGTTCTGAGTTCACAAAACGCAATGTGCTTGTTCTCACCTGAGTGGCAAAGAAATGGGTACATTGCGACGCATTGGTCTCACAGTTTGTGCATGGTTTGCCAGACCTCTCTGCAGAGTCGCCTTGAGGAAGTGTTCAATACGTTTTCCTGGGATAAGCAATAACAGAGAACGTACAGCGGACTGAAAATGCATTCAGTGACATCAAACATAAGTTACCTAGTAGCGCGAATACTTACTCTTCTTGCGGCGACATATATCGCATGCACCATGTAATCTCCTTCGTTTTGTTTGGGATGGACCTTGATCGATTTGAAAGCGATACTGTATCTCAGAGGTCATGGTGGTCGTGGTGAGAGTTTGAGAGCAGCACAGCAGCGATCAACCCTGATTATGAACCGTTAAAACCAGCGCCTATCTGAGCGTGAGTATATGAGCCGGGACCGGAGGCCGCGTTTTGTGGCGTAAATTTGTTACCCACGGCGACGTGAACCCAAACTCGAGGCAGTGGAGGGCGAGAAACACCAATAACGCGCCAACTTGAGCAGGTGTGAGCGACCATCTGGCTCAAGGAACGAGGGAGATAGTCGTGTCGTGCATTGAGATGGCGCGGCGAGTGTCTCACACACGCACAAGAGCAAACAGAATTTTGCTAGGCCTCTTACGAATCTTCGAGCGGACGACTTGAACATTGTCGAGGGCAGAGGCAATGTTTCACACAATAGTGTCGCCAGAGGATCTGCCTCTATTATCAATTCCTAATGGGGCGCAGGACAGCCCATTGACAGCCTGAGAAACAAGCCACGGCAGCTCAGTCATGGTTTCAGCGCGTGTTTGGTCTTGACGGGCCTGGGGAACTCTGCTATGAGCCGGCAGGTAACTCTTTCGTTACTTATGAACGCAATAGGCTACGTTGATGAGTAACATATACCACCTTCTAAGCTTGCTATCATGCGGTAGAATCCTTTGATTCTTCCTAACTCTCCTCTTTCTTCACTCCATCCCATCAAAACCAATCGCTTCTCCAGGTCGATCATGGTTCTGATGACCCTAGTACCTTCTCCGCGGCTTCCTCCCGCCCGAAAGAACTGCATTAAAGACATCAGTGTCCCCTTAATCAAGCCAACTCAGGTGTAGGCGTGTGGGTGTGGGTGTGTGTAGTTTCTAATGACGCTTCGAACTCTTCGAAACATGAATTCGTTCATGGAACATAGAACCCCACCCCACAGCACTAGGCCTTTCAAGATTCCTATATCTTTGTGACTCTGAGACCAACAAGTCCCTCCTGTCGCTACTTACTCCATTTCGGGGGCGCGCACTAACTCTACCATGGATGAATCTGCCATTATCGCTCTGGGTGGTGAAGTTCGCAGCATACATCTTTCGAACGCAAGTTGACATTGCCACAATCTTGGATTACATTCCCTGATGTCGTTTCCCATATCCTTAGTCCCTCTTTTGTACGTTGCTCGAAGCGATTCGTCTGTCTTGCATGAATTTATACACCTCCAGTTTCGGGCTGCGTTCTATTCGTTCGTGCTTTGGCGGCCCAACATGATCATATCTCGAGCCGACTATTTAATGTTACAGATTCTGGACTATCTAGACACCATAGAAGTAGAGGTGAGTTATTGAGAATTCAAGTCATGTCCAAGTCTAACGTTCACCGTTGCCGTACCATAGGTCAGGTACATCTGGAGGGAGCCATGGAAGCCGGGGAAGTTGCTCTTCCTCTCCTCAAGATACTTCACTGCTACAGCCACTCCGATTCTCATCTATGGTCAGGATTTTATGTAAGGATTTAAGCTTGTTAGCTGACTTTTCCTGTCTAGCTAAATGTGCTAACCCCAATACTATCTCATCACCGAAAGTTCGTCCTAGTTCTCTAGTTCACCGCACTTCAAAGCATTTACAACTCATGACCCATTATCTTACAGACATACTTTCTACTCGATGTGTTGCAGAATGGTRAATATTCTTTCCGAAATGACAGGTGCGCTGATGATGACCTGTGGTKCGCAGTCATCGTCCTACTCTTGATCTACATTCCAACCGGTAAATTTCGGGCTCAATGTACACATGAAATTCGTTGAAATGCCTCCAGGAATGCAGTTTTTATGCCTTTACGCATTGCTAGGGGCCAGGAGAAGACACTGGATCATCCTTGTGACCATTTTCACGGTGCGCATCTTCGTTCTGTGAGTCGCGACATCTTTGATGATTCAATCCTCCGCCCTAGGTGATGCTTACAGTGTCGTGCGCATTAATGGGAAGCTACCTAGCCGTCGCGTATGGTATAACGGTCAATTATTTTACCGCTTGACAAGAAATCTGATATACGAGGCACGCAGCGACGCCTTCTCTACTTCCAACTCTCTACCCGTTCGACCTGCACTATCCAAACTCAATATATCGCATCGTTGCAAATTATTGGGTATTGACTCGGGAAGCTTGTGTGTTAATTCCTATTCCTATCTCTGACCTGGCAAGCTGAAGCGCGTCTTTTAGGCATATTCNTTTTTTTCAGTTTTCGTCCTCTACAGACGTTATCGACGTTACTTTTGGTGGAATCACCGCTCACCCTCGGTATCGAATCCTTCAATTATCACAATCATCCAACGCGACGGCCTGTTGTACTATTTTGCAATCCTTGGTAAGCTGACCTCTGAATCTAACGCAGAAATCTTGGGGTGTTCTTATTCCAGGGGATCGAAAAACCAGGTACGGCTGTGTTCGCAACTATCAAATACGCACCCGAGATTCCGGTGAGTTTGCAAGTGTCCTTCGAGCACCATTACTGATGCCCTTCGCAAGTCGGAAATCGGGTCAGTGTCTGATCTAGAAGCACTCTGCGGTGACGATTGCAGTATTCTGACCAACGGTATAACAGCGTACTCACCGTCCTGTTTCCAGCAATCTTGGCTAACAGACTCTTCTTGGATTTGAGGCAAAGCAACAGCGCTGAGACACAATCCGCTATTTCGGGTCTTATTTTTGCGACGGTTGGGACAGAATGGGAGATTGAGGATCAGATGGAGGGACCAGAGCAAGTTCTAACTGTGTAGAGTATGCCAGAGTAGCCGTGTCCGTCGATTTAGAATAGCGACTCAATGTATATGTATGGCTGCCTTTCGGAATTGCCATCAAATGGCTTGAAGTCTTGCTCACCGTCCTCTGTCCGTCTTTCTCTTCCTATCGCTCCCAAACTTGGCAGAATTACTCTGGAAAGGATTCTAAACATGAATATTGACTTTGATTTTCGCCTTGAAAAGGCATCTCCGATAAATTCAGGAAGTCCTTGTAGTGTCCCAAGGACTGTCGGAACGCTACGCCGTCCATTGAACTCGGGGCCGCTAATCGTGACCCAAATCAGGCAGGAGGCGCTAGGCGCTCAGCGCTCAGGTGGTTTTGTGAACGCGGTCACATGGGTTGACATACCTAATTATTCGTATTCGGTTGGGCTGAACGATCTCTTGTTCCTGTAAAACATACAGCGTCGATGGAGGTAATCGATACCCATGCGATCATTGACCTCCCTCACTGCGAACTCGGTTCAAGTTCCACAGCCCATTCATCGTGCCCTAGCTTTGTGATTGAAGCGGAAGGACTGTCTTCACCTCTAAATCGGGACAAAACCCTGCCTCCGTTCGCTCCTCAAATGTGACTGCATGCACTCAGATTCCGCTCGAGCTTGAAAGGCACCTGGAATCTGCGTCAAGACCTTGTCGACTGAGATTGTCGCGTCTTTCTTCCTCCCATCAGTCTATTTTTATCTTTCACGCGTCTTTCATTCAAGCTGTCCTGTCAAGGGAGAATAGAAACCCGTCGCGATGCATCATTTACTAGTCTCGCTCATAAGTTTGCTGGACATCAGCGAGTTGTCGCTCAATGCTTTAGGTTTGCCAAGTGACAAGCGAAGAAAAAAAATACAGATTTACTCCTCAGCGGGCGATACCCTCTCCTCATCTCTGTGCAGAGTCACGGCTTCACAGTTAAATGTTTCAGACAGTCGAACAATAACTCGCGCACGGTCTCCAGCGGGAAGGGGTCTGTTTGTTTGTGCCTGCCAACTGTCAGCCAAGCCTTTCCCACGGAGAGGATATATTCATCTGCGACGTTGTGCCCAATCGCTCTTGCATCACGACCATTCAGTAGCGTGCAGCACTGCCAGCTCGCTGCCCCCTTTTAACTTCAACCTCACCCGGCCACTCCTTTCCGGTTTCCTTCATCCTAGTCTCTAGTTTTTCTTCTTCCTCTCAGGCTCGATGAGCTACGGGGCCGTTCCCCAGCGTTCGCCGTATGGCAACAACGACCCAGCCTTTACAGAATCCGCAACAGGATTCATCAACCCCCAGGGACACCCCACCCCACCGAAGAAGAGGGGACTGAGCCCATGGATCAAGTTCGGCATCCCCGTCGCCTTGGTCGTCATCGTCGCCGCCGTTGTGGGAGGCGTACTGGGCTCCAGGAAGAGCTCAAGCAGCAGCAGCTCGGGGAGCAACAGCGGCAAGGCAACCGGTGACGAGGTCCCCTCGAACGCACCGGTGGCCACCGCCACGAATGTGCTGGCTGCTGGACGATTTGCAACCGCCACCGACAGCAAGTACATGATCCCAATCTACCCTTCAGCTGTCAGTGCCCTGCANTAATTTTTTTTTCCACGTGGAGTTTGGAAGCTGATGTCTATTTTGCAGACAAACACTGCGCTGTTCGCTGCCCCCACCATCGCCGNCCAGCGCCTCGACGTGGCCAAGAGACTCCTTTGCGCCAGCCAACCCCAGCCCCCTCGAAGTCCGCCCCGATCGACCCCGTCTCATTGCTCCCAAATACAAGTGGGACGCCCTCCCCGAGCTCATTCGCAACGACCCTTACCTCCAGGGATGGAACGAAACCATCTTCAAGAACGCTTCCGACTACCGTGCCCTCAGGCCCATCACCTACTTCATGGACGGTGACAGCGGTATCCTCGACAATGCCCGTGAATTCAAGATGCGCATCAAGGCCTTTGGCTATGCCTATCAGATCACCAAGAACACGGGATGGGTCGACCGTGCATGGGAGGAGATCCAGCATGTCATCAGCCCCCAGTTCGGCCCCGACGACGAGACCAAGTGGAACCCAACCCATTTCCTCGACGCAGCTGAATTTTCGGCTGGTTTCGGTATCGCCTACGATTGGTTCTACGACGTTTGGTCCGATGACCAGAAGGCCACCATTCGTGCCGGTGTCATTCGATATGGTTTGAACCATGGCACTGCCGTGTACGCTGGCACAGCCGACTTTGGTTGGTGGCGGACCAACATCACCGGAAACTGGAATTGCGTTTGCAATGGTGGATTGACCCTCGCTTCCCTTGCGATCCTCGGCGATGACACCACCGGTGTTGCCAGCGGTCTGCTCGGCCAAACCGTCGACAACGCCAAAGCCAACTGCGCCAGGGCTGTCACCAGCGACGGTTCTTGGGCCGAGTCGCCCAACTACTGGTACTTTGGTACGACTGGTCATGCCGAGATGGCCTCTGCCCTCTTGACCGCCACCGGATCCCACTTTGGCCTCCTCGACGTCAACCCCGACTACTTCCGCACCGGTGTCTTCCACATGTACGTCTCCGGCCCCACCTCGCTCTTCGACTATGGAGACCACGGCCCACCCAAGTTCTCGACCACCGCCAACTCGATGCTCCTTTACGGTGATCAGCTCAACCACCCCGAATTCATCCTCCACCAGCGTGAACAACACGATGCTGCCGAGCCATGGAGCATGTTCTGGTACAACCCCGCTGTCAATGGAGCGTTCTGGAACGGACTCCCTCTCGACCACTTCTTCGATCAGGAGTTGGTTCAATGGGCGAGCATGAGGAGCAGCTGGACCGACGATGATGCTCTGTACGTCGCCATCAAGGCCGGCCGCAACAGGGGACACCAAACCCACAACGATCTCGACGTCNGTGATTTCGTGTTCGACGCCCTAGGCACGCGCTGGGCGGGTGAATTGGGATCGGGCGATTACAGGTCTCCTCAGTACTTCAACAGCGAGCTCCAAGATGCCGAGCGATGGAAGTACTACAGGAAGGCTACTGTTGGGCAGAACACTATTTGTGTTGCTAATGGGAACCAGAATGTGGAGAGCAGGCCTAGTGTCGAGCATGATTCTTCCGGGACTGCCCAGGGATCGAGCACGGTGCTCAATATCCCCGATGATTCTACCGCTTTCTGGACTACCGATATGACCAGTGCCTACTTCGAAGCGTGAGTAGTCTCCCTTGTTTGCCTGTTTCTTGTTGTGTGTATGTACAATGCTAACGTCTTGTGCAGTTCTTCCGTCAAGCGAGGTGCCCGTCTCCTCAACAARCGCCGCCAATTCCTCTTGCAAGACGAGATCACCGCCGAAGGCGCCGTCCAATGGCGCATGCACACCAACGCGACCATCGCCATCGACACTGCCGGGACCTCTGCGACGCTCACGCTCGACGGGCAGACGCTCAAGGTCTCCATCCTCAACGCGCCTTCGGGGGCCCAGTTTTCGACGGTGCAGCCTGTGCGGCCTGCGGGTATGCCTGAGCCGCTTGTGCCGGACCAGGAGAACCCTGGTGTGACGGTGTTGGCGATTAGCTTGCCTGCGGGGACGTATAATTTGCAGGTGCTGTTTAATCCGCAGTGGCCGGGTATGAGCGATTCGGATTTCGTGACGCCTTCGAGTGTGCCGTTGGATAACTGGAGCTTGAGGAGTCATGATTGATGAGTGGGTGGTTTGGTGTAGGGAGGATGAGGTAGACAGACGATGTTTTGTGTGGGTGCCTTTTATGATTGGATTTGTCCCGGTTTTCTTGCATGGATGATGAACGACACGCGTTTCCCCCCCCCCCTTTTTTTTTCTGACTGACTGATTGATACTGTGGACACTTTTTTCTTTATCCCTCTTACCTCGATAATCTTTTTCTTACTCCTCCCCATACTTACCGGCATTTACCTCTTACACCCGAGATGGTTGACGTTGTGTTGGTCAGTATGATACCGCTCCTTCTGTTTCTTTTTACTTCTCTATGTGCCACGGGTTGTCCTACGAGCTCGACCTGGCGCTCTAACGCTGATATCACTCTGATTGTGACCGGGACAGTGTAATCATACAAAACCATACCATATCTACACAACTTATATATCCTTTGGTATAATTCAAAACTCGGTTTTGGTCCGAAATATTGTGGCAGCGATTAAGAAGCATGACGATATTGTAGTACCAATTCAGTGAGTAGAGAGGTATGCGTATGAGCAGTTGGGTTGGTGCAACGGGAACTACTGGAGATTGAAATTGAAGCCCTGTGGATTCTCAAAGCTGCCCGAAAGGGCCTCGACATCCAACAAATACTTGCTCCAGTCATTCGGGCTGACGAAGAGGTAGAAGAAAGCGATCTATCGTTAGCATCGAAGCGTCCAAATCGAAGGATGATTCCACTCACTCGTAACCAGAGGGGACACCCGTCCAGAGCACCGCGTCTTGAGTGGTCAGCAAACCGTCGCTACCCTGTCCAGAACCTGTCGACGACGGAGATTGCGTATTAGGCCATTGATACACCGAAGTCGTCGAAGTTGGGGGTGCTCCAGTTGGCCCACTGAATATCGTACCAAATGGAGCAGGTATGCCTGCACCGGCGCTTGGTGGGCCGGCGGGATGCTGTCCGTACCCATACAGGGTCTGCAATTGCTCGAGTTGTTGGCTCCACGTCATGTTCTGTCCGCTCTCAACGCCGTTCATCTGCGAGAAGGATCCCGCCAGATCCGGGGTGTCGAAATGGAATCCGTCGAGAGGCAGGTCAGTTGATGCACCGGTAGCAACGTTCTCTTGGGATTGGTTCGTCGTCGGGAGTGATCTTGGGCTCTCGGACGCTGGGGGGTCGTTTGTTCGGATACTGGCGCTGGTATTGGTCGGAGACGCTGTCGCAGCTTCGATGTTAACATCATTTTGAGGCCCTGGCGAATAGAACTGTTGGTCATCGGTGTCTTCAATATCGCTTTCATCATCCTCTTCGGCGCTGCGACGGCGCTTCGGTCTCTTGACTGGCTCAAGTGGCATCATGCCCATGGAGACGAGCGCCATGAGGATATCACTAAATTAGGTCTCAGTATACGTCAACGGTGAGGAACTGCACGAGAATGGCGTACCAGAAACGTCCTGCTGAATGCCACCTGTGCGATGTTCCAATTCGAGCATTTAGTAAAGAGCAAAACTACACATATCACTCGGGACCCACCTTGCTTCGTACGTCTGCAACACCTTGATACTGGTAAAGACTGAATTCATATCTCTAACCTCGTCCGCCAACGGGACGCCGGTATGTCTAGCCCTCCAGAAGTTTAACAACAGCATAAGTCCCGCCGTGAATATACTTGTCTAGAAATGTGCGCCATTCGTTAGAGGAACCTTCTAGCTCGGAAAGTGGTCGAAGGAACAAGTACCTGCGCATGTGGTGCAAGGGCCTGTCCCTTCTGCGACTGGATCTCCAGGATCCGGATACAGGCTCTCGCAGCATTCGTACAGATTGCTAGAGACGTGAATGCCAGCGACTTGTGGGCTGGGCAAGTGACAAATGCACGGTGAGCCAAGATTTGGGTGGCATAATAGGTAGTCCATAATTTGGCTGATTGGCTGAGGAAGACTCCTTGAAGACGACCGGGTTCCCAACGAACTATGTATAATGAAGATATCAGGAAAACGGGTGATGTAGAATACAAGACGCAACGTACGGTGGTAAGGGACAGAGTCGGCCCAGGAGTTCAAAGCGGAATCGAGATTAGCAAGTGTGATTCGGTCCCAATCTCCGGCGGAAGTTCCAGGAGGTGGATCGGGGCGCCTCACGGAGTACTGAGCAGTTCGTCAGGACTCACCAAT
>SDEE01000884.1:0-11242 GCA_004126415.1 Candolleomyces aberdarensis
AGTCAGCAATATTAAAGTATCAGTCAGCAAAATGAAACTATGAGTAAGCTAAATGAAAAACATGTGCTACTGAAACACTAAGTACTGGTCATAAGGTCATACATGAGTCTAGAGAGCATACATGAGGTAACCATAAGGCAAACACAAGGCGTACATGAGGTGAGACCATAGAGGCTACAGAGTCCATGAGACAAGTCCAGCTGTTCGTAACAATCAAAGGCCCTAAAGCCTACGTCACGGTCGCCTATGCCCCCCCCCCCCCCCCCACCAAAACCTACTCCCTCGAACACGTCAATGACATAAAGAATACCATCCACAAATTCACCAAAAACAACCAGCATATGGTCCTCTCCCCCTCCGAGCTCACCTCGAGAACCAATAACACCACACCCCAGCCTTTCCTCCTAAGCGGCCTCCCTGAAGAAGAGACCAAAGCCCTACAAGATTTTAAAATCCTATCGACCCCCTCCCTGACCCTTATCATCTTCCCGGTTTGCATGGACCCGGGAGACTACCTAATGACGGTAACGGGCCTCCTCCTGGAACCAACCAAGCCCAACGAAGACTTCGTTAAATCCGTCGTCACCAAAGCCCTCGAACACGCCCCCTCAATCATTGACTGGTTCAACAGAAACCAAGCCAACCTCCATCCGAAACTCAGTCTCTATCCCCCAATCCTCATCCCAAAGACCATCACCTCCTCCACCCAAATTAGCGCCCTCACTGTTAACAAAAACGGAGGCCCTCAAGTAGTCTGGCGAGTGTACATCTTCCCACCCACTCTCGACCCCAAACTATCAACTGAATTCACCACCCTCGCCAAAGAAACCAAATACGCCAGCATCCATGGATACAGAAACACTAAACGGACCGACTTCCAATGCGGGCTATGCAGAGGACGAGACCACCCAACCGCCACTTGCCCAATAAAATCAGTACAGGGCTTCTTCAACAACGACCCTAACCCCACCCACCCCAACAACACCGTTGAAAACACCTCCACTATCGAAATGACCCAACCAGACGACGATGACGCCCTCTTCGACATCCCTGAAAACAAGAACCAATCCCAAGGCCACCAAACCCTGCGCACGATGCAAACCACTCGAGGCCGAGAAGGAAATGGAAAAGGTCGCCATAGCGGGCGAGGTTTCCCGAAGTAAAGACCAGACCCTGGACCTCTCCCCCTCTCTTCTTCTTGATAAATAGACTCCCCCCCCCAAATATACCATAGACGCACATAACCTTCTTGTAACTGTACATGCAATAGACCTCTCTATAACCCCAACCCCACTTAACCAAAACAAACCAAAAATACTGACCTAACCACACAGTAGACCGCATGTAAGTCACCTTGCATCCCCCAAAAGCCCGGAAGGCCCACATTTACCGACTCTGTTGAGGACGGGAAAGCCAGAAGGACTGGTATAGAGTACCAGATGTCGCCAGACAAACAACAAACCCAGCAGTCTATTGAGGCTGGGATGACACCGGGCCGCATGCCGGCGAAGTCGTAACTTAGGAAGAGTCCCTTGGTTAAGGACTCCAACTAAATCTCGACACAGTCCAACTGAGGTAGCCCGGATTATAGGCCCCTACTTGTACCTCTGGTTGCGAGACGAGTAGCATATGCAACCACTGCCATACCTCAACAAATTCCCCCTGCCCTTCACTCGGCAAGCATCTCTCCACCCTTCTCAGATCCAGAAGGGGCCCCTGACGACGCTATTGGCCAGCCCCCTAATGATGGACAGAGAATTCACATAGATAGCTACCCCTCCGCTCACGCAACACCATCTACCAGTAGTATGGAGGGCCCAAACCCCACAATCAACCCAACCTCCCAGCCACCCAGCAGCGTAACCCACGCCCCCATGGCCAAAGAGAAATTACGGAATTCTTCCCAACAACCCACAACAGCCAAACCCCCACAAATACGAACGAGCTAAGAAACCAACCCCCACCACCCAAAAAGCTCCGCACCAAAGCAAATATCAAAATAGCCACCCTCAACATGAGAGGCGGGGGTTCCCAAGCAACACAAAACAAATGGAACCACATCAACCAGCTGATGAGAGACCAGAAAATTGGAGTCCTAGCCCTACAAGAAACCCACCTAACCCGCTCCGACGTCGAATCTTTCAAACGTAAATTTGGCGACAAACTAATACTAATAAACTCAGCAGACTGTTTCACCCCAAACGCGATGCACTATCCAAGTTAAACCGTCTGACCTAACGAAGTGCGAAATAGTAGCAGGCCACGCCCTACAAGTCAAAATCCCATGGCAAAACAACCAAACAACCCTCAACCTCCTCACTATATATGCCCTGAACATCACCCAACACAACGAATCCTTCTGGAAAACCCTAAAGGAAGCTTACACCACCAAAACCCACCTAAACAAACCACACTTCATCCTGGGAGACTTCAACGTTGTCAAGGACCCAATCAATCGTCTCCCTACAAGATCGGACCGGGATGGACAGGTTCATGCATTCCAAGACCTCAAAAGAACCCTCCACATGATTGACGGCTGGAGATCCGAAAACCCCCGCCAAGTGGCCTACACCTGGAACCAAAGGACCCGTAGCGACCACCACAACACCCAACTCTCGAAATCCCGTATAGACCGAATCTATATCCACAAAGACCTACTCAGAACAACAAACGAGTGGGAAATTAGAACAGACCATCCAATAGAAACTGATCATGAACTAGTGACTGTTAAATACTACGATATTAAGGCCCCATTCATCGGTAAAGGCAGATGGGAAATACCGAGCTACCTCCTAAACCAACAGGACTTCATTGAGCAAAGTTGCTAACCTCTGTACCAAAACAATAAAGAAAATTAACTCTAACCACTCAAGGAGAACACCTTACGATAACCCTCAACTAAACTTCAGCGACCTTAAAAAAGAAATTCTAGCACTTGCTAAAAAAGTAAACAATGAAACGACCCCCAAACTACGAGTAGAGATTGACAAACTAAGAACTAAGTTATCCAAAACCCTCAATAACCAAGAAATAGACAATTTCACCAAAGCGAACAAAGCCACAAAACTCGAACAAGAAATAAAACATCATGAAGAAAAACGGCACTCACAACTAAGACTCTAGATCCACACTAAATACCACTTCGAAAACGAAACAATTAGTAAAACCTGGATCCAGGCAAACAAAGAAAAGAAACCCAGAGACACCCTATGGGGACTACAAAACCCCCAGAACCCCCAGGGCCCGCTAGCAACAACAACACGCGAAATGAACGAAATTGCGGCCACATACCGCGAAAACCTCCCAACCAAAGACCTCACTAATCCTGAAACCAATAACCAAGCAATCAAGGATGTCCTAGCCCACATAAAAAATCAAAACAAGTGAAGAGGATCAACGCACACTGAACAAACCACTCGAATACGAGGAGGTCTACGACGCCCTCATGTCCATGCCAAACGGAAAAGCCTCTGGCCTAGACGGAATTCCAACAGAACTATGGAAGCTCCTAGCGACTGAATACCAAAAAGTGTCTTCCTCAAACCCCAACGCCAAAGACCTCCCCCCCGACCTAATCTTCCTGCTCCAAATAGTATTTAATGACATAGAAAACTACGGAGTTGCTGCAGACAGCAACTTTGCTGAGGGCTGGATGTGCCCAATCTACAAAAAGAAAGACAAAACCGACATAGCGAACTACTGCCCAATTACCATTCTAAATGCCGACTATAAAACCTTCACCAAAGCCCTGGCCATCAAACTAGCCCCAATAGCCCTTAAGATCATCCACCCCAACCAAGCAGGCTTCCTTAAAGGAAGGCGCATCGATGACCACACCGAACTAATTAAGCTGATGATCCGCTGGTGCGAAACCGAAGACGAAGATGGACTCCTAATACTCCTCGACCAAGAGAAAGCCTACAATAAGATCACCCATAAATTCCTAAACGAAACCCTCCAAGCTTTCCATATCCCAGACAACTTCCAGAAAACCGTAATGGGCCTATACCAGAACGCCAACACAACCATAATAATCAACGGCACCAAAAGTAAAGAAATAAAAATAACGTGAGGGGTCAGGCAAGGCGACCCACTCTCCTGCCTCCTATTCAACCTAGCGATAGAATCCCTAGCTTGCATGCTAAGAGACTCCGACCTAGAAGGTTTCAACATCAACAATGATATTGAGAGAATCATAACAACCCTCTTCGCCGATGATACAACTGTCTACCTCTCAAAGAACGATAGCTTCCGAGACCTAGAGGAAATCCTGATGAAATGGTGCTCCGCGTCCGGAGCAAAATTCAATGTTGAAAAAACTGAGATAATACCAGTTGGAAACCCAACCTTTAGGGCCAACATCATTGAAAACAGAGTAATCCCCAACACCAGAAACGAACACATAACAGAAAGAATACGAATAGCAAAAGATGGGGAGCCAGTCAGGGCGCTCGGAGCCTACATAGGAAACAACATTGACAATGTCAACGTCTGGACACCAACTATCGAAACCCTGGAAAATAAAGTAAATTACTGGCTTAAGTCAAAACCGTCCCTTGAAGGTAGAAGCTACCTCACCAAACTCAAACCTGGAGGCCGAACGCAATACCGCACCATGGTGCAAGGCATGCCTAACCAAGTACTAAAAAGAATTAACCAAATTATCCACCAGATCATCTGGAATGACAAGATGGCTGGAGTCAATAAAGAAAGAATGACCCTCCCCTACAACCAAGGCGGAAAGAAAACCCTAGACCTTGAGATCCGAAACAAAGTGATCACACTCATGAGACTAAAAACGTACCTGATGGACCCACCAAACCGACCAAAACTTGGACATACGTAGCGGACAACCTCATCTACCACGACATACCAAGCTCACAAAAAATTGAATGCAGAGAGGCAGCAATAAACATCTTTCTTCAGACATGGACCCCTCGCAAACAAGCTAAGCAAAGTAACCTTCCACTATCACTCCAAAACATGATAAATACAGCCAAAGAATATAACCTCACTTTCACCCCCCTCATAACAACCATGGAACTCCGAAGAGACCTCCCGATCTGGTTCCACCCTGGTAGGACTACAAACAAAAACACCCCAAACCACAGCACGAAAGTATGCTGCCTCCAACTCACCCAGCAAATCTACACAGTAGGCCACCTCCAAGATCTAATTCAAGGCTTCCCGCACGGCCTAGTAAGAACCAACAGCCAAGATGAAAACGACGAAACCTGCCACTGCCCGAGGTGTGACCAGATGAGGGCAAACGACCGCCAGAACCCAAACCAATGCTACAAAACCGCAAAGCAAACCCTAGCCACCCTTAAATTAAAATGGAACCTGGGAACCCCAATGATAGACCCACATAAGATTCTGGAAGAAACCAAAACCAAAATCAAAAACACATGAACAGACAACTATGACCACATATTTCTAAATGACCTAACCGACCACGTAATCAAGGAAAACGGATACCGGCTACTAGTAAACCGCCCCCACACATGGCCCGAAACCCAAATAAAAATCCTCCACCTGAGAGATGATGATTCTCAGAGGAGAGAATACTACCTAGATGCGACCAAACGTCAACGCAAAAGCAAGCTTTGGCGCCTTAACACCAGATAACCAAACCCTCTCAGAAAGAACCCCCCGAGATATACCAACAACTCCCCTAGATGCCCTCATCCTAGGAACACTAAAAATCGTCCAACGTGAAAACCTAAACACTGATGTCACAATCCACACAAACTCAACTGCACTTATCGAAACCCTAATGACGCGACTATCCGAAATGGAAGACTCAAACGGGCCAGCTTTTAGAAATAAAGCGCCAATCAGAGTCCTATTAGCCAACCTCTGAACCAGAAGGGGTCTCACAATCCTAAGAGAACACAAGAAAAAAACCGATATAATGAAAGTGATTAAGGCACGAGACGCCGCCAAAGCTGCCTTAAACCTTGCCCCCCCAGCCAGATCTCGAATAACCAATCTTGAACATCACCTAGTCACCGGAATCAGACTGAGTACAGCCTCCCAAGCCTCCCTCTACCGAGCCATACTAGAACACGACCAAAACAAAAAACCTCCAACTACCAAAAGAACCACAAAAATAATCCTAGACGACACGAGAGCGGCTGCCAAGAGAACTCTAGGGAGCAACCCCACCGATGAAACCATTTGGCTAGCCCTCAGAAGCAAACATCTAAACACCAAAAAACTTATCGCATTCATCTGGAAACTCCCAAACGACACCCTTACCACCAACAGTATCTTGGCCCGTAACCCCACCCCAGCCAACAGGGCAAACTGCCCTCTCTGCCAAACCCACAAAGACCAAAACCACATATTCACAACGTGCCAAGCAACAGGCCAAGCCTTCGTCTGGCCCCTAGTCAAACAAATCCTTAAAAAGAGAAACATAAACTGGAACCTTCCAAAAATTCTCTCCTGAAATCATGCAATATCTCAGAATAATGTTCGGAATGCTTCACAAAGGTCCGTGCGCTGTTGCCTGAGATAAAAGCTCAACTTCATGAACTCGTTTCTTCCTCATTCAGGTCCTTCGCGAACCTGTTCTGGATGCGGCTGTTGTCGAGTCCGCGTGGATACATGCCAGAGATTGCTCCCAGAGGGCGCGCCATTCCGTTCACGAACCTATTCTGGGCAATTGATCCGAGTTTTGGGTGCTTGGCTCCACCAAGCCACACTGCTTTACTGCTTTGCTGATTCCTACTATCTCTTATCTCTAAGCAACCAGGCTGAATGTCGGAATAATGACAATATCAGTCTTAGTCATGCTCTCCGAGTTCCGATCGGGTTCATGCACTTCGGATGCTCCCCCGAAATCAATCAACTAACGCAACTGCCTTCTAAATAAGGTAAAGTGAGCGCTTATTGACTTAGCGGATCGACGATCAAGTTCTCGAAGCCGTTGGCTACTTCATGAAGACTTCTGCTTAGCGGTGTCAGGGCGAATTCCCTTGTAGTATGCATAACTCCCTCTGATATCGTCCCTCGCCAGGTCAGGCATATCAGATAGCTTCGATTCTCGTTATAGTTGTTTCGGATATGTTCACGAGGTCTTCACAAACTTAAAGTACCATCGTTGAACCGTCGTACTTGACTTCATCATCTCGTCTGGGGAGTCTGCTTAGTTGGCAGTCAGGGAAAACTCCAACTCTATTGTTTCCCAACTTCATGAAGATCTTCTTATTTGTAAGTCCATTCGTGAAGAACATGAACAAGTTCGCGAATTTTGTAGGGTGTTCGCGCAGACAGCGCATCACCGTCCGATTCTGGATGGTAAGCGCTCAACATCTTCAGCTTTGGGCCAACTACCTCACTCAAGCGTTTCCAGAAAGTGCTTGTGAACAGTACGTCTCTGTCTGACACAATACTTCATGGTAGGCCATGCAACTTGTAGACTGATTCAAACATCGGTTCAGCTACTTGTTTTGCTGTGTAATCAGTTTGAGAAGGCACCAAGTGAACCATTGAGGTGAAATGGTCAATAATAACAGTGATACTGTCAAAGGTACCATCGCAGTTTGATGAATCAGGAAAGGGTCCAACAAAGTCAATGCCAATTGACTCGCAAGGATAGGATGGTGCAGGTAATGGACTTTCCATTGTCAACAAGGTAAAGAAGGCCGTCTTCGAGCCTAAAGTTGCAAAAATGTGAAGGTCTCTCTAGAACGGATCAAAATATCGGATCCTTAGCGTACAGCTTCTTGATTTCGTCAAGGAAATCAGTTCTGTCAGCGCCTGTGCTTGAGGCAACAATTTGGAGCAGTGATGCATCTGGTAGTGGTCTAAAGAGCGTCTCATTCGAGTCAATTGTTGCTTGGGCGCTTGCTTGAGCATCAGTGCTTGTAGCATTGCTGGAAGGTTTGTTTGGTATAGCAATAGTGCTTAGAATTGAGGTTTGAGCATCAGTGCTTGTAGCAGTGCTGGAAGGTTTGTTCAATACAGCAATAGTGCTTGGAATCAAGCTTGTAGTCACTCCCTTGCCCTCCCCTTGTTCTCCGGGGACTCGAGTGTCCTTGGGAGCAAGGTTCTTCTGTTTGCTCACAGTCCTCCCCTGAAGCTTAGTGCCTGCAGCAGGTTGACTCGCTTTGGCAGATTCGATCACTTTGAGCCGCGATCTACCAGCCGTTTTGAAGCAACAGGTGTCAAAACAGTTCCTGGGAAGACAATCTGCTCAAACACCGTTCAATTATTCTATACGCTCATGCTGTTGCAAGAAATGCAAAGCACAATCAAGCTAGGGCATACCGGTTGGATTATCCAGATGCTTAAGTCCTGACTGCCAATTTTCCATGCTGCCAAGAGCTACAACTACGCAAACAAAACAACGGAGCTACTCCATAACTTGGAGCATGACTGGCCAAAGCCAATGGCCTCAGTCAATGCCAATGCAATGTTGGTTAATCCAAGGGGCCATCAGGGCAACTGGAAGCCAACTGATATTCGAGTTGAACACCTCAATGATTGCGTCAAGGAGCATGCCCATGGTCCAAATGCAAGCCCATCTCTCCTGGAGAAGATTACGCCTGCCATGGGGCACATTCAAGGTTTTACGGATCGACATCTGAAGAACTCAATGTCGAAGCACAGAACCAGAAGCATGCACACATTTCTCAGCACCAGGATGTTAAACTATTGCTGGCATACTTTGTAAAGCATAATGTTTTCAGTTTCAATCGCGACCAGACGTCAAGCGGGAAATTCTTTGATTTATTTTTGGAGGGGTTACGCCGATTATCGGGTCCAACCGGGGGACATACAAAACATCTTGCTTGACATGCCCTTTGCCTTCGCATACACCACCATGAAGATGTTGCTGCCACAATGGCGCAATCACCCGAGTTGCAACAGCACCTGGACGCTTTCCAAGAGCTAGATATCGCCAAAGACGCGAGCTTTGAGCACAAGGAAGGACAGCTTGTTGAGGATATTAGCAGGAGCGATCTTCAAGACATCATTCAGATAGGGATGGGCTATACAGAGGGTGACAATGATGATATTGATTGCTAATCAAGTGAGGACTAGGTATATGTTTATATGTTAATTAATTGGTAAAGATTACGACTAGAAATGTATTAAGAGAATGTTATTAAAACATAAGAATAAATTCAGAACCTACTTGAGGAATCGAAGCAATAGTGGCTCTCTGTGGCTGAGGGTGATGGTTCAATGGTGTGGTGTCTAGTAAACGCAGATCATCAGCGCTATTGTTGACAAACTGAATGTGCGTGTATGGACCAGGCAGTGGCTGCGTGGATGCTGGTGCGACAGTTCCTGTTGAATCTTCATCAGTGTTGGTTTCAACACGCTCTCCCCAAACTTCCCGTTGTATGCTGGCAATTTCTTTGAGAAGGGCAGGTGCAAGCTTCGACAAGTAGAAAATTTGAGTGCGCTGATAGAGGTCATCCGACGTACAGATTTGATGGATAGCTGTTGAAATAATGGCAATGTCGGTGTCAGAGATAAGATGGTCAGGCCCATACAAAATCCAGGTATCCTTCCAATCGTCGGCCCACACCTTCCGCTGCCATTCATTCAACCGCGCAATAATCTCCCTCTTCTGGTGGTCCATTGGGGCTTCCATGGTTCTTGAACCAGTATCTTTAAATCTAGTGGGGCATGCAATTGGGGCCCAAACAAAACAGCGAGTCGTAGTGAGGAGATCAGGGTTGCAGTGAGTACCGCAGGGCTGGAGGGTCTGTGGGTCTGGGTGCTCAAGCAATTGGTTTGTAATCGCTGTCAAGCATGTCGGTGCTTCTTTGTGAATGAGTTTGAGAAGACCAGGATCTTTGTAACCCGGCGATGCGACAGTAGGCCGTCTATCAGCACCTGCCATCGATTTCTCCACAAGAAGAATCCTGAGAGCCTGGCTACCGGCACTTCTTCCTGCATGGCCATGTCGCTGCTCCCACTGCACAAGGGTGAGGTCTCGACAGCAGTATTGAGCAACAATTTTGACATGGGGAAAATCGATTCCCGCCCCGATCTTCTCTGTCCCGAGCCATATGCGAGTCTTGCCAGCTGCAAAGCACTTTGTACTCCAGTCTTGGTGACTTTCGGACACGCCAGCATGAATGAGGTCGACCCAATAGAGCAGTAGGCCCCAATCGCCCAGTTGATCTCAGAACCACCAAAACATCAATGTGAGCCATTCAATATTGTCAGTGAAGATGATTGTCAGTACCATGGACTCTGGGTCTTGAGTAAGCGCTGGGGAAATAAGACTTTGAGATCATGAAATGATGATATATCGTGGTCCATGTTCTTGACTATGAGAGATAGCTCAGGTCTGGAGTTTCCAAGGTTTATTAATTGATGATCGGGCCTCAATCCGACAAGCATAGTTAACATGTTTCAATATACAGTGGGTAACGCAGTGGAAAGGACAACCATGGGCACATCTTCAAGTCCACAAACTCGTCGGAGGAGGTGGAGGTTTGAATATGCCAGATGCCAGGTTTTACTCTCTTGCACCGTATGGGCTTCATCGAGGAATATCCCTGAGAGCTGAGATTTGAAGGGCAGGGAGTGGAGGACGCGGGCAATTGCAGGGCTCTCAAGCATCTCGGGACATATGTAGACGATCTGCATGCCCTGGCCTTTTGCCACCTTCTCCAGAAGCCCAGGTGCCTTGTTCTTGGAATAGATAAAGTGGCTTGAAACTGTGGGGGCACCATAGCTGTAAACCATTAAAATGATGAAGAGAAAAGGCAGATAAAGGGATGTACCTGCGTCGTTCACCCTGCAGTCCTAGGCTGGTGTACGGAATAATAACAAGGCGTATCCCAGCGATGTAGCCGTCTCCCAGCTCACGATTGGTTATTGACGCCATCCTCTCTGTACGGTTACCAGAGCTAGGAGCTGTTAAGCTGGACCTATTCTCCATCCTCTCCTAAGTTGGAGAGCAAGAAGGCCCTTTCTGACATGAACGCGCACTTGAACAGTCATCGGGTAAATGGCAATCAAGTCGGATTGTATTCAAACACATGTTGAATTGATTACAAAAAGCCTTGATGAAACCATGAGGCATATTATAGCGTTGTGGCTATGTCACTCAGCACTTTTGGGCAAATGAGCGGAGTCGCCGACTCCTTTTTCGGAGAGATCCTCCACGGGAACCAAAAATTTTAGGGCAGCGTCGTCAACACCTTGGGCCAATTGAGTACAGTCTCCGGATTGAAGATTCCGAGTTGAACATGTGTTCGAACAAGAG